>PVKA01027804.1:6307-30206 GCA_004027165.1 Ctenomys sociabilis | reverse complement strand
GTTCTCACTACTTACTAGATGGACTCATTGATCTACCTGTTTACAGTCGCCCAAGAGCTGGGATTACAGGTATACCACTGTGCCCACTCTCAACTGCCATCTTAGTGCGAGGCAGGCCTGGGGTTGAACCCCAACCCCTTGCACCTGCTTGCAGGCACTTTAATCTGCTGAGCTATTTGGCTGGGTCTAGGATGTGTATATATATAGGTATATATCTCTATATATATAGAAATATATAAATACATATACATATATACAGAGAGACAGAGAGAGATCTGTATACAGGTAGCTAGATATGCAGAGATAGGCAAAAAGGCAGACAGATATAGATACAGATACATCTGTATCTATCTATTTATCTATCTATACATATATGCAAATATAGATATGTAGATATATATCTGTATATGGATAGATACAGATAGGGAAAGGGAGAGAGGGAGATTGATTTAATTGATTTAATTTTTCAATTATAACTACATATATATACACACACACACACATACACACACACACACACATAGGTAAGATCTCCATATATTTTGGACTTTATTTGCAAAGCACACATACTATTATCTTCTTCCTATACTAATTTGCTATTTTTAATTTTCTAAATGCTAAATATCAGAAGCTAAGCTTACTAGAAGCTTTTTTATCAAATAAGAATTCTGCTCTGAGTAAAAATGTCATAGCCTAGTTATAGTTTGCTAATTATTCTAGATAAGTGAGGCCATAACTATTTTGGTATATCACAAAAAAAATCTGAAATACACTTTAAAAAAAAGGGGGGAAGCACATGCCTGTAATCCTAGCACTTAGGAAGCTGAGGCAAGAAGACTGCTAAAAAGAAGAGGGCAGCCCTGACTATATAGTGAGGAGAAAGAGAGCAGACAGAGGAAAAAGAGGAAAGGGAAGGGAAGGAGAGGGGAGGGGAGGGGTGGGGAGGGAGAGAAGAGAACAGAAAATGACAGAGAGAGAAGGAAATTCAAAGCTTTGGCTTGCATGGCAAGTGCAGGGTCCTGAGTTCAATCCCTGGTACTGCAAAAAAAAAAAAAAAAAAAAAAAAAGAAAGAAATGCCAAGCTTTCTTACATCTCCCATATAAGAGCTTTTCTTTCACTTTGAAATCATCTGGAAATTAAATTATTCAATAAGATTTTTATAATGATGAAATTCCATCAATAGTTAATGTTGCACAAAAGTTTCAACATGCCATTTCCCTTCAAATTTTATATAGTAAAAGGATAAAGGAAAAATTAAACCATAAAATGCTTTCTGAAAAAGTCTATTAAAATTGCATTGAAAGAGAAGAACACAATCACATTTTAACTAAAAATTAATCATTATATGAAAGAAATAGTAATTCAAATTCATTTTTAATTGAAAGGAATTTTCCCATATAAGTGAAAATTGCTATTTTTTAAGATATCTTATTGTTATGGCAACTGAAGTGCTAAAAATAATAAAGAAATATCAAAGTTGTTATAGCAACTAGGATTTTAAAAAGCCACGAAGCGTAGAATAATCAAACCTTAACTTGGCTTGAAAAGCAACATCCATGACTCAGTTTTCCAAAAAAAAAAAACTTGAAATACTTACATCTTTATGAGTTATCTCTAAGGTCCAAATTAAAAAGCAAAACCCAAAACCTTCAACAAAAGAATTTCAGTATCTCTTTTATATCACTTATATTCCCCATCAAGCAAATATTTGACAATGTGACTTTGACAGAACTCCATATGAACAAACCATTATTTTTAGTTAGTGTAACTTTGCAGTATATCATAGCTACAGGCATTTTGGAGAAGTGGTGCATATATACAACATGTCATGATCATTTCTGTTCTCCCTGCCTCCTCCCTCATCTCTTTTCTGATCTCTAACAGGTCCATCTTTTTGTTAAATGCTGAATTTAAATCAACTATTCAGTTTGTGAGAATTCTGGATTTTCTACTCTTTTAAATTGCTTTTAAACTCCACTATCCTACTGTAGAAAATCGTAAGGGTGAAAAGGATCTACTGACTGCCAAAGTGCTATGCCAGATTAATCTATTTAGGATCTACAGTAAGATAGTTACTGAAGGCCTAATACATGCTACGTATTGCTAAAGACTCTGAGATGGCTGTTCTCATATAGAACGAAATTCATGAAGCAGTGCCAAGGCCTCTTTGATGGATTTTAAGTAGGAAGTAATTTTTTCTTAGAGATGATCATATTGGCAAACGAAACACACAGATTTATATACTTTGCACTAGAAAATTAAGAAAAGTGTTGCTTCAATGTTCCCTGGTCACACTAACAACCAAGAATCAATAACAATACTATATGCTATTAACAGCATATTTCTCTAGTATTCATGGACTAGAGAGGACTAGAAACAGATACAGATATAGATATATAGATAAATAGATATCTATGTACTTTTGCTTTATTTATAGCTTTTTCTCTCCTTTTCAGTTTCCTAAAACTACTTGTTTAACTGTGAGATAGTAAAAAAGAACCGAGCAAATTCTTTGCCTTTATCTTACCCATAAAGCACATGGCTTGTCATGACCATACTGTGTAAGTCCTGAGTCCAATATAATTTCCTTCTATTCACTAAATAATTATTTCAATTCAGATGAATGAATGATATAACCTTGTTAAATTTTTAAACCATTGTTATTATATTGACCAACAAAATTTGTTTTTCCTTATTTTTACAAAAAAAATGCACATTTTAAAGCACCAAAGAACCTAATATTAATATATTAAGTGACTACAGTGTACCTCCAAAATAAAAGTGAATTATTCAATAATTAATTAGATTATTTTAACTACAATAAGTTAAATTCATGTAGAGTGTGATTAATCTTATAATAATTTTTCTGTCTCATATATACAGTACCTCTGTATATACATATATTATACATTGAAAAATAGTTCTCAAACTAGCTTCCAGGGATCTGTGGGGCTATTATCATCAGAAGTTCAGGAATGCCCTTTAATTTTTTCAATTTTCAATTTTTATTTCTACAACAATTTATCTATGAATCTATTTATTTATTTATTTATTTATTTATTTATTTATTTATTTATTTTTGGTGGAACTGGAGATTGAATCAGGCCCTTGAGCTTGCCAGGCAAGGGCTTATTCTACTGAGCCATCTCCCTGGCCCCTTCTACAATTTAAAAGCTTTATTTAAAGTCGATTCTGGAATCTGGCTGCTATCTCACAACAAAGTATTGGTATGCAAAGTTGATGCCAGTATTAATTGAAGTATTTAGCATTATATTAGAGCCAAGCAGGTCCTAATTTGTTGAAGACCAAGAAAATAGAACATGAAACTAAATATGTAAATGATGTACCAAGGGAAGGTCATATGATCTATCATCACAACAACAAAGTTTTTCAAGAAAGTTGAAAAGTGTGTTGGGAAAAAAAAAAATGAATCACCTAAAAACAGCCTTAAGAAGCATGCCAAGCTTAGGAGGGGGAAAATATATATATATATTACACACACAATAGCTGTCACTATCATGTTCACAAAGTCAGTAGTAATTTAGTTTCAGGAAGATAACCTTGTTCTTAATCTGATAAATATGCATCTTTATAATTCTTATACTTCTATTAGATTTATTATTGTCATGAAAGTTAGAAGTATAAGTAACTTATATTTAATTTTCTGTCTCCACCTATGTAGACAATACTAAAAGAACAAAGTAGTCAACACTGATAGGAGTGTCTTCAAGGATCTTTCCACAAAATGCTTTTAAATATTATTCAAAGTTGAAAACTACAACACATCTATGCTAGTTGATATTCAGAAGATTGTTTTGTAATAATTAAGTATTCTGGCAATGCAATCCATGGGGAAGGCATACTAAACATCAACTTGATGAGGAACTAACTTAATTTTTGAGTCAATAGTATCCAGGAACTAAGTAAAATAAGATATCCAATTATAAATCATTATGAACAGAAACAAAAGAATTTTATGAGATAATATAGTTAATAATCCCCAAATGCTCCCTTAAATATATACTTCTTTACATCAAGGGCTAAAAACAGTGTCTTGATTGTTACCCACCCACCTCCACAAACCTCCCTATACCACTTCATATAAATGATACATTGTCAACTCCTATACTCAGAAAGTTGGCTCACTCCCCATTGTATCACTCATGAGGCCTCACATACATTTGTGACTGAATCATAACTATTCAATATGTACTTGCTGAACAATGTTTCTTTTAACCAGCACTTTCTCCCAGAGATTTCTTAAAAACATAGATATTATTGACATAAATATATATCTTAAGATCATATTAAATATATGAGGGAATATGAAATACCAATAGAAAAAAATAACATGAAATCTGTCTTAGTCACTGTCCCATTTCCCACACAATACTCAATGCCCACAAAATGGAGGAGAGATTCATAATGTCGCACAGTTACAGTCCCTAGTAGGCTGGCTGCAGGCAGAAAGGGTATGATGTAAGGGCCCAGGCAGAGGCGCTCATGTCACACTAGGGAGGGAGCTTAGAGAACAAGAGGAGGAACTGGAAGGAGATATACACTTCCAGCTGATGCTCCCAGGGATCTGCCTCTTCCAACAGGTCCCATATCCCAACTGCAAGGCAACCATAGCACCTCCCATGATTTAATCAACTTCAAATACATAGGCTTTTGGGGGACACCCAGATCTAAACCATAACATCTGCTGACCCTTAAACCTGGGATATATTAACCAGAAGGTCACTAAGAATCTGTTGCAGGGTCTTAAAGAAACCTACTAGGTAATTTAATTCACCAATTAACACAGATTAGAGCATATTTGACCATCTTCTTCACTAAGCTAAGAGCTCCTCTCAGAATATATTGTGTTATTGTTATCTTCAGTGGCAAACACAACACCTACCCCATAAGAGATAACAATAATATTTGATAAATGGACTAATTTAACTAATTCAAGTTCATTTCCTGCTCAATAACAACACAAGTGACTATTTTATAGAGCTGGAGCCTAACCTAAAATATAAAGAAGAATTATATTAAAATATTAGAGACATGGGTAGCTTAAACTCAGCCAGAATATAAAGATTTTTAAAAGAAAGCTAAAAATACTACTACTTTCTCATTATTCTTAGGTCAAGTTATGGGGAACTGAGAAAAATGGCAAACCAAAGGAACTGACCTACATCTGCCAGTACAACTTTCTTTTTCAGAAGGCAATTTCAAAGTAAGGTGGCTAAAGTGATTAGGCAGCACACAGAACAATTCAGAACATTGAACTCTTAACAAAAATCACTTTTAAGAGACAGAAATTGAGAAAGGAAAGAACAAATTATGTTGTTTCCAAGATATGCCTAAAAGAAGAATGAACTTTGCTAAATAAGCAGAAGCCCAGTAAAAATAATTCTCTTATTCAAAAAGATCATGGATCAAAGAATAAAATATATAAAACCTGATAACCGGGTATAAAAGCATTATAAAATTTCATAGCAGCAGTTAGGTAAATATTAAGGCTTTTTGGAAAAATTATATTTTTCTTCGAAGAAAAATATCATAAATTAAAAACAGATTCTCATGGGATATGTGTCCTAATAATAAGATAATAGAATCAACTGTGTACTGAAAAATCAAAGCATTAATCATAAGATAACTAACATTTACAATAAGAAAAATGCTCATAAAACTTTACTTAACACCCAATAGCTGTTTATGAACAACGAGCATAAATGTTTATCAATGACACTAATCAACTTCTGATTTTTTTTTCTTCTTTTCCTATAGATGAAATATTTTCACTGCTATGCCTTTTGAATAGTATCAAAATAAAATTTAAAAGAGGCTACTTTGGGGAGACTGAGCTCCTGCACAAAGCCCAAAAGACCAAACCAAGATAGACTGAGTCATCTAACCTTCAAAGACTAAGAAACTCAAACTGTGTTTTGTTTTGTTTTGTTTTGTTATTATTATTTGTATTTTCTTTTCTTTTTCTTTTTTCTGACCTTTAGAGAAATCTGGAGAAAGACGGCTAATAGCAAATCTCCCCAACAGGCAAATTATAGATACCAGACCAAGGAAGTCTCCTCCACCATAACACTTAAGAGGAAAGTAACAACCAAACTTCTTTGTGCCAACCTCACAGCTCAGCTCATCAGAATACTCATTCTGTTTATTTTGTTTTGTTTTGTTTTGTATTAGGGACTAAACTCAGGACCTTCCACTTGCCAGGAAGACCCTTATACTGCTGAACTATATTGCCAGCCTTCTCATTCTATTTTATAGAGAGAAAATTTGCCTGATCTGGAACCACAATTAAAAACTGAGTTTATTGTAAATGTTTCTAACCTCTGAAAAAGTTCTCACTTTTCAATTTTTTAGCAGTCTGCTAGGGCAAAGATATGTATTAAGATTCATTTGTGACAGATAGGTTAAATTCAACTGCATATGCTATAGGGTAATAGTAAGTTTCTGGAGGGTCAACAACCTAAGTTTGCAGAACAAGAATTAGAGAAAAAGAAGGGCTGCAAGGAGGGCCAATATTTTGGCCCTAGCCTTTCAAGGTCAGTGAAGACTCAGGACACAGGAGAACCTGCACTGTAACATCATGGAACTCAGTTGGGCCCCAAATTTTCTGATCAAGGAGATTATGGGGCCACAGAGGAATGTGATCGATGATGTAGAGTGTGCCTAAGGAGAGTCACATGGAGAGAAAACATTCTCTCAGGCTTTCACAGAGAGCAAACTGGTCACACAATGGCTGTGACTCATCCACATGGCTGACGCTGACAAAGGACCTACAAACTATGGTATAAGGTTTCAGGATGAATCCTGAGGGGACTTGATTGACCTTATCAGGTACATGCTACATTTCTTGTTATATAGGTCTTGCTTTATCTTGGTCTTAACCATCTAGCAGAAAAGTATAAAAACAAGGTATACAAAGTAAAGCCATATTAATAGGCTGAGCTGTAAAAGGCTCAAGTTAACAACTTCAGACATTGCCAGTCCTATGGATAACCCACTATTATTATGGACTACTGGACTATATTGGATTATTTTGCTGAATTCACACACCTACAGTGTTTAAATGATAGTAGAATACCCTTCTCTGACAAAACTAAACAAAAAGGGGGGTACAAATGAAGGACTATTTTGTATCAGTTTATTCAAAATAGGTAGATATACAGCTACCTTCTCTTAATTCAATGAATAAAAAGATTTGTTCTAACAGTGTTTGTGGACAGGATATCACGTCTGCATCTTCTACAATGAATAACCACTAAGACAACAATTTGCAATGTACTTATTATTGAAACTGTCTTAGTAATTGGTTTTGAAACTCACTATTATTTGTTTCTCAGTAAAATCCTTTTTAAATTTTTAAATAAATAAGATTTATTTGTGAGAGTAAGGTTTTAGAAAATTTTAGGCAACTATTTATCTAATAATTTACTATGACTTTATACTTGTACATTTGATAGCCCCAATTGTTTAAATTCTTATCAAATGTTTTGGGCACCAAAATCTGGCTACAGAAATGTGAAGAATTCTAGTTACAGTAATGGGTTGGAATGACATTTTGCTTAATAACTCCTTTTATAAATGTACCGCCCAAGCTGAATGTCATTATAGGACTATTTATAATTTAGAGGTTTCTGTCAAGATGATTTTATGCCCTGACATGGCACTAAGTAGGCTGGGAACAGCTGTATGCCCCAAAGGGAAGCAAAATTATTGAGCAAAAGTATTAAACACATAATATTTCTTATAGAACTCCATGATAACATGATGGCTAATTTATTGGAACATGCAGTAAAATTATGTCATTCAAACAATAACAATTAAAATAAATGCTATTCAAACAATAAAATTTCTTTCCTCTAAGTACATAAAGCTTAAAATTAGAAGTACAGCTCTAATCCTTAGCATTTTCTAATAAACTAGATATATAGTAGTAATATAAATCAATTTTCATCTATCCACAAAATAAGTGTCAGAAAGGTTTTGGAAATATTCAGAGAAGCCATTTATCACATATGGTTGGAATGTCTTTATATTTATAAATTTTAACTTTGTATAAAATAGGTTTAACTACTATGAACAGAATCAAGACAAGTAAATAATCATTAGTTAACATAAGCATGTACTGTATTTGTGGAAAACACTGGTCCAAACCCTATCACACAAAAAAAAGATAATAGGACAATCAGAAGAGGTGTTCTTATTTTGTTTCACTTATTTAGTACATGTGTAAATAAAAAATATTACATCTGTGTAATTTGTTCCTTACATTTGGGGGTGTAGTTATAAAAATCTAAGTGTAAAGAGAATTCTAAATACATTACATAGGTGCCCGGCTAGCTCAGTCGGTAGAGCATGAGACTCTTAAATACATTACATACTTTCTTCATGTTTCAGCCAAATACTATAGGAAGTAAGAAAATTCCAGTCCATTTTTTTCATGGGATGACAAGGAGGAAGTCACAACTTCTCCCAGTCCTAATTGCCTATCTGTCTCATCTATAAAATGAGATACAGTACTAATCCTCTAAACCATGGGATAGCAAGACCAGATGTCACCTTAAAGTTCTTGGGAGCCCTACTTGGGAATTTCTACTCACATCATTAATTCACAAGTATGTCCCTTAATGAGAGGTCTAAATATATAAATGTGGGCTGGGTCACAAGGACTATAGATATAGTCATTGCAAAAAAAAACTATGGCTTCAGAATAATATACTACCATATAATTCATTGTGCAGATCAAACATTGTTTACAATATATCTCACAACAAATTCCAATGAAAAAACTTAGCCAGACAAAGATTTCCACTGCTGTTATTTATCTTTTTTTTTTAATTTTTATTTTAGTACAGAGTCTATAGGGTCTCACTACACAAATTGAACTCATAGCAATCCTCCTGTTTTCACCCTCCCAAGTGTTGGGAATACAGGCACAAACCACCAGGCCCAGTCTCAGTTGCCATCTCAGTACATCCCAGGGGCGGGGGTTGGCACAGCATTCCAGGGATTGAACCCTGATCCCTGAGCCTGCCTAAGCAGGCTCTTTAGTCCACTGAGCTATCTGGCCAGCCTTGTGATTTATCTTAAGTAATATAAAATATAAGAATGCTCTATATCAATGAAAATTAGCAATAAAAATGTACAAAATCCTATTATTTTCAAAAGGGAAGACCTACCAATTCTGCTCCTCTTGATTAATGATAATGCTATTTTAATACCATGACAACTTGGTTTCCAGTTATATTTTGCAGTGTTAGAATAATAATAATGCCAGCAAGTATTAACCAATTATACAGATAGAACATAAACATGTACCAATGTGTTAAAGATTAGAATTTATTCCTAATTTTATTTCATAGTAGTAAAAAGACACCTCAAAAAAGTGTGATTTCAAGATAATTATCACATTGCATGTGGTTAAAATTACTCAGCACCTTTTTGTTTTCTTACAGGAAACAAAAGGCCAATCACTGACTGAAATTATAGTTATTATTAGAGTACACACAGCTGAGAGGTCTTGCACTAAATTTTGAAAAGTGATAAAAATGCCTTTAAATTGTAATGCAAAGTGTATTTTTACCATATTATCAAAAAGCATTGCATAACTAAAGAAATACATAAATGACTTACTTTCATGAAAGGAAATAAAGATCTGCATTTCACTAATTTTAAATGCCACACAGAGGCTATAAAAATAGCAAGGCTTAAAGATGTAAGCCAGTATCTCTTTGTACCCTAAGGCACAAAGTCTGAAAGTAAAACACATAAATGTTAGTACTCTCACACCATATCAAGTCTTACTCTAGAGAGCACTGCTGAAGATAGCACCTTTAACTGTTCTTCAGAGGTAGGGCAAGAAAAAAAAAAAAAAGGATTATCTTGCATTCTAGACAGACCATAAATACATGGAGATACATTTTTCCCTCATTCATCATTTAGTAAATTTTTTCTTGAAAGCCTGTGTGTTATTCTTTCTTTTTGAAATCCTTTAATCTCAGTTGAAAACACTATTTTCTTTTAAGCTGTGCTGACTCTTCTTTTACAAACAAGGAGCCTATTTCTCAGATCATTTGCCTTTGGCCTACATATCCCAAAATTTTTTTTTTTTTTTTTGTTTCTGAAAAGAGAGAATGTTTGGTTCCACATAGATACTGTATATAAATCAAAAGGAAAAGGAACACTTGATCTACCTTCCATATTTAAATTACCTACAGAAACTGTTCCAAAATTAAATTTGTATATCTAACAAAAGAGAGACTGTAGCTTGAGATAACAGCACACTATTCTAGAAGGGAAAGAGAGAGAAAGGGGGGGAGGAAGGAATGAAGAAACAAACCACGAAATAAACCATGAGAAGACTTCAAAAAAGGTTATATAGAAAAATTATTAAATATAAATATTTATGACATGTTTTTCATTCCAAAGCATGTTACTTAGCATTTAAATAGATTTTTTGGCCCAGAAGTCTTTTAAAGTTTTTTTACTAATTCGTAATTCAAAGTACAAGTATCCAGCACTTTGGAAATATTATGAATTTCATTTTAAAATTGAGAAAAAGCAGTTTTAACTATATTCCATTTTCTAGAAAAGAAAAAAGACAACAGGAAAGATTTATTTACATTTACTGTTTATTGATTCAATAAAATGCTGAATGAGTCATACAATGTCAGTTGCAATCTAAAGACATGATGGGAAAACACTGGTGAGACAATGATGAACATATACTGCACACCATCATGTGCAATGAACAAAAGGAGACAGTGTGGTGTAAAAGAATGGGCATAAAATCATGTGTTAGAGAAGGTGTCTACACTTAATGTATTTATCACTTGTGTAAAACAATAAATAAATTTTTGCAAATGTACATTTTTATCTGAAAATTAAGTTATTTAAAAATTATGATAGGTTGATTATCATATTTATCTCAGAAGGTTAAATATCTAACCTTATTTAATCTTCAAGAATGGAAAATTAAATAAGACTATAAAACATTTTGGAAAAAAGTCTTAAGTTGTGCTTAAAAGTCACTATTTTAACAGTAATGAAAAGAAATGGCTTTAAGAAAAATTTAATAAGAAACAAATACTTAGATAGCTTATTGAAGACTTCAACTAGTCATGGGTCTATATTTGCACATTTAATGAAGGAAAGTAGCATTCTTACTGGCCTAATTCAAGGGCAGTCATAAGGATAAAATTTGAACATAAGTGGAAATAAGGATATAAATGTGAAGAGTTATTAATTTAAATGACTACTTATGTATCATTAAAATTCACTGAAAGTTGGTCAAAATTATTATTCTTGGTATTCTGAGTTATATTTTCTATTTTTCAAAATATCTTAAGAAAGGTGGTCAAATATTTAAAAGCCTTTGCTTAAATTTGGTTGATTTTTATTAATCAGTCACAGGCAGCCTAGACATAAGATAATTCTTACCTAATAGGCAGAAAAGATATTCTGGCTGGTAATATGTATAAACTTCCAAACAGGAAGAAACCACAAAGTGGAAAATGAAAATACAAGGATTTTGTTCAAATACTATTAAGAATATCAAGAGAGAAATTGCAGAACATTAAATCAAACACACTAAAAGCAGATCTGTGAGTGTGCAGCTCTGTGAATCTATACAAGTCCCACACTCATAAACCAATCTGGAATTATGACAAACTTTCATCCAGAATTGTGCAACCTAGAAGATAAAATAACATCATTAAAAAACCGGAAGCAAAAACTATCAACCTACTAGTCTGTACCTAGTGAAATTACCCTTTAAAAATTAGGGCAAAATAAAAACATTTTTAAGTAAAGCAAAGTTAAGAGAAGTCACCAGCAAACAAGAATCACAAGAAATGCTAACGAAATTATTTTAAGATCTAAGGAAATGATACTGAAAAGAAAGCTCTCTAGGAATTAATGAAAAGCATCAAAAATGATTAATTTGGATCTTGTTCTTTATCTTAGATACATCATTGAAAGGTCTTTAAGAAGAATTCTCTGAGCCAGGCAAGGGGGTGCACAAGACAAGAGAGAGAAATAAAAGGAACAAGAATAGGTAAAGAAGTTAAATTATCATTATTTGTAGATGACATGATACTTTACTTGGAAGAACCAAAAAACATCAACAAGAAGCCCCTGGAATTCATACACAAATTCAGTAGCATAGCAGGATACAAAGTCAATACTCAAAAGTCAATAGCATTCCTCTACACAGACAAACACACTGAGAAGGAAATTAGAGAAACAATACCTTTTACAATGGCACTGCAGATAACAAAATACCTTGGAATTCATCTAACTGAAAAAGTCAAAGATCTTTTCATGAAAAATTACAGTACTCTAAAAAAAGAGATTGTAGAGGATTTCAGAAAATGGAAAGATATTCTCTGCTTACGGATAGGGAGAACCAACATTGTGAAGATGGCCATACTCTCAAAATTGCTGTACAGATTTAATGTGATCCCTATCAAACTACCACGAACATATATCACAGATCTAGAGAAATCATTCCTAAAATGTATTTGGAACCAGAAAAGACCTAGAATAGCAAAGGCAAAACTGGGCAACAAAGACAAGGCAGGAGGCACTACAATTCCTGACTTGAAATTACACTACAAGTCTATCATGATAAAATTAGCATGGTACCACAATAACAAAAGAAACAGTCCTGAGGATCAGTGGAATAGATTAGAAGATGCAGAGACCTCTACGAACACACTCAGCCCCCTAATTTCTGACAGAGGAGCCAAACACGAATACTGAAAGAAAGATAGCCTCTTTAACAAATGGTGCTGGAAAAACTGGCTCTCTACATGCCGAAAACTAAAACTTGACCCAGGTCTATCATCATGCACTAACCTAAAGTCAAAATGGATTAAAGATCTACACATTAAAACAGAAACACTAAATCTCCTGGAAGAGAAATTAGGAGGAACTCTTGAAGACATAGGGGTAGGCAAAGAGTTCATGAACAAAAATCAAATCACATGGGTAATACTTGAAAGAGTGAACAACTGGGATCACTTTTTATTGAGAAGTTTTTGCACATCAAAGAAATTACAAACAAAGTGAAAAGACAACCCACAAATTTCGAAAAAATCTTAACTAATAAGCACTCAGAAAAAGATCTGCTCTCTAGAATTCATAAAAAACAAAAAAACATTAGGGCCCTTAAATTTAAAGATGCAATCCAGACATGTGCATGTGAGATGAACACATACTTCTCAGAGGATGAAACTAAGGAAGCTAATAAATATATGAAAAAATGTTCCACATCACTAGCCATCTGTGAAATGCAAATTAAAACAACCCAGAGATACCATCTCACTCCACAAACAATGGCTAGCATAAAGAAATCAACCAACAACAAATGTTGGAGAGGCTGTGGGGAAAGGGAACCCTTCTGCACTGCTGGTGGGAATGTATGCTGGTGCAACCATTAGGGAAATCAGTGTGGAGACTCCTTAAAAAACTAGGACTGGAAATCCCATTCAAACCAGCTATACCCCTACTGGGAACTTTCCCGGAGGAACTGAAAACGTCATATCATAGTGATACATGTGTACCTATGTATATAGCAGCACAATTTATGATAGCCAAATCTTGGAAACAACCAAGATGCCTGTCACCTCAGGAATGGATGAAAAAAGATGTGGTATTTTTATACAATGGACTACTACTTAGCTATAAAGAATGATAAACTTGAAACATTTATATTTAAATGGATGCCACTAGAAGATATACTCATAAGTGAAATAAATCTGACCCACTTGTATAAATATCCTATAGTCTCCCTAGTATAAGAATTCAAAAAAAGAAATACAAATAGAAAGGCATAACACAATTAAAAAGAAAGTGAGAACTTGAGGATTGGACAATGAGAAGAGGGCAAGGAAAAGAGCTACGAAACATGACAAGGGCAAAACCAGACACTTATACACACAAGATGGATAAGGCAATGTTCCTGAGAAACATCAGCAGGTTTTTGAAACTAGCAGTTAACTAGTAAAATTCTAACCCTAATTAACTATACATGCTGATATCTGTGAAACAAGCAACTGCACTGAAGATAGCAATGGGTAATAGAAGGGTACACTTGGATTGCCTGTCATTCTGGTCTTGTAAATACGTACTTGTTGTCATGACATACCAATTATTACCATACTGTCTCTAAAGCAAAAGTTTGTTTCCTGTTTTGTTTTAAGTGGGTAATAAATGAAAAAAAAGGCAGAAGGAAAAAAAATGTTATAGGACTGTCCTTCTACAATGCTGTGTATGGTTATATTTCTAAATTTCTGTGTAAAAACATGTAATTGTTTATTCATATTCTTTAAATATTTTTCACATTTTTAATTTTTATTTCCATATTCCGTAGGGACTTAAAGTGTAACATATGAATACTTGATGGAAAATCCCTATTGCGTCTTATGCCTATGTTTGATATTCAGACAGATAGTGAAGTTACAACCAACTGAATATGTTTTGGGGTAATAATAAGCTATTCTTCTGAAGGATTAACATTCTAAATTTGCAGATTAAAAATTAGAAAAATGAAAGGGCTGCAAGGACAGCCAACATTTTGACCCTAGTCTTTCAAGGTGAGTGAAGTCTCAAGACATAGGAGAACCTGTACTGTAACATCATGCAACTCAGTTGTGCTCCAAATTTTCTGATCAAGGAGATTATGGGGCCACAAAGCATCATGATCAATGACATAGAGTGTGCATAAGGAGAGTCACATGGAGAGAAAACATTCTCTCAAGCATTTGCAGAGAGCAATTTGCTCAATCAATGGCCGTGACTCATCCACATAGCTGACACTGACAAAAGATCTGCAAACTGTGGTACAGGGTTAAAGGATAAATCCTTGAGGGTACGTGACTGACCTTATCGGACACAAAAGATACATTGTTGTATAGGTCTTGCTTTATCTTGGTCTTAATCATCCAGCAGAAAAGTATAAAACTGAGACATACAAAATAAAGCCATATTAATATGCTGAGCTGTGAAAGACTCAAGTCAACAACTTCTGTAGACAATCTACTACTATTGTGGACTGCTGGACTGTGTTGGATTGTTTTGCTGAATTCACGCACCTATAGTATTTAGATGCCAATGGAATACCCATCTCTGACAGGACTAAACAAAAAAAGGGGATATAAAGGAAGGGCCATTCTGTATCTGTATATACAGTATAGTTAGGATAGATATACACCTATTTTCACTTAAATCAATGAGAAGAAAGAGTTGTACTAACAGTGTTTGGACAGGATATCCTGTCTGTATCTTGTAATATGGATGCACTAAGAAGATAACAATGTACAAGGTATTGACTATTGAAACTGCCCTATTAATCAGCTTTGAAACTGTCTTATTGCTATTTGTTTCTCAATAAAATTAATTAATGTGTGAAAGGAAGCCCATTAAGTATCAAATTTTATCACTAGAAAATAAGGTTT
Source organism: Ctenomys sociabilis (assembly GCA_004027165.1). NCBI lineage: Eukaryota > Metazoa > Chordata > Mammalia > Rodentia > Ctenomyidae > Ctenomys > Ctenomys sociabilis. The sequence goes on along the minus strand of PVKA01027804.1, from coordinate 14,732 downwards.
TCTGAAAATATATTTGACTTTTTAAATTTATTTATTTATTTATTTATTTATTTGGTACAGGGTCTCACTACACAGCTCAGACTCGTAGTGATTCTCCTGTCTCAGCCTCCCCAGCTCTGTGATTAGGCACAGGCATGGCATGAAGCACCGGAGATCAAACCCAGGTCCTTGAGCTTACCAGACAGGTGCTTAGACTGCCAAGCTAACTCTCCACCCCCTAAAAATATCTTTGATTATTTCTTCAATGGGATATATACACACAGAATGTTACTAGAAGCTAAAGGGCAAGTAGCCAGTCTATAGCCCCCTTTCTGTAAAACAGCCTATCCTGGCAGCTGATGAGCAGTTTCCCTTTTAATTAGAGTTGTTTCCTGATTAATTAGTCCCAAAACACCTAATGTAAGACTACACAATGCCAATGAGACTGAGAAATAATTTCCCTCAAGGTACTAATTAAATATCATCTTTCCCCCAGGATTAAGTCAGTGTATTTTTTTGTCCAAATGGAAAAGGTCCTTCCACGGGAGAAATGAGTTAGAAAACTTACAGCTGAGTATACCGGGATATATCATCAATCCCAATGGGAAAATAGAGTATGTCTATTACCTAGAGAAATTCCTTTAATTAATTTAAAGTTCTGCTTTAGCTTACTCAAAAAATCTAAAATAGCATGTAATAAAGAATAATTACCCTTTTGAGCACAGGGTCAGATCTATAAAAACAAATGAGATTGAAATTTTTGTTAATATACCCAAATCACCCTTGCCAGCACTTGAGACATTTCAAAGTAAAAAATGATCTGAGGTCCCTGAAAGTAAAGAAAATGATTGTGACTTCAATTAATTGTTATGAAGAAATAGAGCCTTATTTAGAATGCCTAAATACTGACAGATGGGTAGAAGAATTCAAATAAGCTTTTAATCCAGAACTGCCATTCTACTTTCACTTGCAGGAACTGAAGATTTAGAGAGGCAACTGAAAATTGCTCCTTTTCACATCATTTTTGCAGTATCAAGATAAAAGCTTCTTGATGCTGTCTTCAAAAAATTAGTCATCTATTAGAAGATTAAGCAGTTTCCATAAACATGTCAAGAGATCAGCTTCTCCCAGGGTAGAAGTGACTGAATCCTTCTGACATCAGTAACAATTTAAGATCTCTCTTAAGAAAAAAGAACCCATACCAGTAGTAGTTTATTCTAGGAGTATAAAACTTCTAACTTTTTACCTAGCCTCTTTAATTTCATAACAAACAAAAATGTTTGCATGTACCAATGCACAATGTTGAAAGTAATCATTATACACAGCAAACATGCATTAATAAAAATTAAATTTTATAAATGTTTAATCTGTTGGGGTGGAAGCTCGGAACTAGATTTTTTTTTTTTTTTTTTTTTGGTGCCTGCTACTAGGTATCTTCTACTAGTACCTCTTTTTTACCTTGACACTAAATAATAACAAAAACATCTGAGTGTAATTTTCAAAGGAAAGATAAAATCAAAGCCAAAGCAAAAGCCTTGCAGTAAATTTAGCACACCACATATTATCCAATAAAAGATAAATATGTTCTAGAGCCAAAGAAGGTAGTATGAAAATGGGATCCAAGACTACAATCCCAGGCTTTTAAAAATCTGTTACATCATATAGTTGGCTACAGTTATACAAGAAATTGTATTATGCCACAGAATAATTTATCTTTAAAAACAATAGCAAATACTTTTCTAAAAACAGTATATCATACTCTAATTTTATATTTAGTACAGGGTTCACTAGATGGATTGGACATGTAGTGATTCTCCTGCTTTCAGCCGCCAAGCACTAAGATTACAGGTGTGTACCATTATGCCCAGTCTCAATCTCTGACTCAGTGAGCCCCAGGAGCAGGGCCAGCGGGCATGCCAGGGATTGAACCTCTGCCCAAGTCTATCTAAGCAGGTGCTTTAATCCACCGAGCTATCTATCCAGCCCTGAATATTTTCTTTAACCTACTTTAAAACTATTAATGTTAAAAGGATAACAAATTTTAATTTTCTATTAGTAATTAAATACATCACTTAAGTACATAAAAATAATTAAGAATATATTTTCAAATTTTTACACAAATATCACTGCTAAAAAACAGACAAGAAGCTATTAGCTCCCAAATTCCCCTGGAATAAGCTTTTATGCATGTAGATATCATTACAGGTATATATGAGAAAATGAAAGCCCAAGAGATGATGATCAAGTAAACTGGATAACTACTATGCTATGGCAAAACAACAATAAACACAAGTATAATTATGTAATACAAAATTACTGTCCTTATTAAGCAAAAAAGGATAGAATGCAAGAGGTACACTTTCTTAAAGAACCTCTTTTAGCAATTGTGTATCTCTTAACAAAAACCTCCCAGTATATGCATGTTCAAGGCATTAACAATAAGTACACACTTTATTCTCCTTGCCCATCTTTGATTTTTAGGGTGATGGTAGTAAATTTTAAAGAATTATAAATTTTGTGAAGAAATTGTCACAAATTTTATGACTACATCAGTATGTACCTGTAAAAACCCCTGTGGTTTTTATAAATGCCAGTGGTACAAACCCAGATGGAATAACCTCATTCCATCAAGAAGCTCATTTCTCACAACTAGACAGGGTGATGACACAGAGCACAGCAGCCATGTAATTAAGCAATGCTCTGACTTTCAATGAATTCTATTATTGAGTATTATTTGACTAACACATTCCATAAAATTTTTTTTATGTATAGAAGTTATGTAAAAAAGAAGCAAATACCTTACCGGTTAAATGATGTATAGACTTTTATCCAGTTAGGAAACCAAATCAAGTAAAAGACTATATAACTGATAGCATTTGACTTTATAATTAAATATTCAGTACATGTTACTCAATCATAAGAAAAATTCCAATTTAAACATTTCCTCTTGAGAATTTGCAGCAGTATAATTTTAGCACATTCCTCTAGAGTAGAGTAAAAATTTTTCTTTAGTGAGATATTTTATTAAAAGCCATCTGCTACAATAATACACTGGAGAACAGAAAGAAGACAGGTTTTACTCTGAGCAGTACCAATAACCTGACAGAAATAAACATAGTGAAGCTTTATCTGTCCATACAATAATCAAGAAAGCAGAGAACTCACAGAATCTGAATAGAGGCCACTCTCATGGTTATTTTTTATTTATTATTCCAGGAAGGATTTTCGTCAGCAGCCACCAAATATTTATAATTCCTCATTTTGCTCTCTGATATAGGTTTGAGTAAATGCTTTCTATAGTTCATACTTCTGAGTTGCTTCTTTGCAAATTTATAGTGTTTCATTTTAGCCAATCAATAACATTCTGTCAGCTAACAGTTTTAAAAAGTAATACCAACCCCGTGCTAGCACAGTACCCAGCACACTATGGGTATGCAAACTTTTCTAACAGATACTCTAATGTTACTGGTCAAAATTCTACTGCATGAATCCTAGAAGGGGCCGGGGAGACGGCTCAGTGGAATAAGCGCTTGCCTGGCCAGTGCAAGGGCCTGAGTTCAATCCCGGTTCCCCCCCCCAAAAAAAAAAAACAAATCCTAGATGACCAATCAAATATTATCTTGCAGTATCATTTTTGTTGTTGTTGTTTAGGAATTGGAAAATGGTTGTTATATCCCATAATGTTATCTTCAAATTAGATGCTTAGATCTTCTAGTATCATTTTGATATGATGTTTTTCTCAGCTGTTTCATTATGCTTATTTCTTCTAAGAGAAATAGACTTGAATTAAATTCCTTATATTTAAAAAGGGAACAAGAGGCCGAGGAGATGGCCGGTAGAATAAGCGCTTTCCTGGCAAGTGCTTATCCCTGGTTTCGCAAAAAAAAGAAAAAAGAAAAGGAAAAAGGGACAAGCATCAATCCATGAATAGTGGATGTAGCTGGTCAACTGGGTGGCAGTGTGGGAAGAAAAGAATTGACTGATTTCACTCCCTAAACTCTCTGGATAATCCAGGCTAGGCACTAATGGCAAAAATACTTACAGAAGACACTCAATCTACAGGGCCTCTTCCCCTATTCTACTCAGACATGTTCCTTAATCCCTATCTCAAACACTGTCTCATATGTGACCTTTTCCCAGGCTCACTCTAGACAGAGCTGTCACTAGTCCCTATATATTCTACACTCTTCAGATATTACAACCTATATCCTAATATATTTGTTCTACTTATATACAGACCTGGCTTTCCTTTACCTGCAGTCCTCAAAGGTGTGAACTTTTTCCATCTTTACATTCCCCAGAAATCAGAGTCTGGCCCATTAGAGTTACTGAATGATGTTCATCATGGCAGCGCATGCTTATAACCTCAGGAGGCAAGAAAAGTGCCAAGAGTTTGAGCCCAGCCTGAATTACAGAGTGAGATCCTATCTCAAAAACTTAAAAAACAAATAATGTTAAGGACTGGTATCCTGAACATTTAAAAAAAACTTCAGCAATAAAAAAGACAGCCCTAATTTTTTAAAACTGGGAACAAGATTGGAGAGTTCATCAAAATATCAAACATAATAACCATATGAACCCAGCAGTTTCACTGAAACCACCGAAGAATTTTAAACATTATTACCAATATCATTGCTATTACTATTATTATTACTCAGGATGTAGTATACTTTTAAAAATAGAAGCTTATCTTGTGTATTTACTGTATATTGAGAACTTCATTTTTATTTAATTTGCACAATTCAGTAGATACCACTATTTTTCCTGCTTTACAAATATAAAATGGAGGCTTAGAAAATCACAATACTTGACAGAAGAGAGATTCAAATATAGTCCTATCAAACAATAAATCTTAAATCCTTCAAATAGAAAAGAATGCATACATGTTAAAGAAAAGATTCATTTAGACAACTAAAAATTCAAATGTCTGGGAGACAATGACTTATGTTATTTCTCAGAACTTATCAATATCTCATTTGGATTCTAAGTATAGAATACATACATTTTAAAATATATCACTTCTACAAAAGACCAAAACAGTTCAATTTTATGTTTGCTGTCTTATGTAAGTATTAATCAGCACTCCTGACTTGATAAATTATATCACAAATGCCTTTAATTACTAAAACTGCCCATGCAATTCTGTTATGCTACATAAACTTCAATCTGCCCTAAAATATACACAGCCTCCCCCATATCAAATGCCTTAGAATATGTGAGAATGTGGTTATTATCATTGTTCCACATGCTAGCCTTTAAGATTTAATCTTCACTTCAGAAGCTGGGTGACTATCCTATCATTCCTTCAGATCACCTAAAAAAATGATTAATGATCAGGAAAATATAAAGAGCTTTTGCTTTAGAATCATTAAAAAGTAGAAAAGATCTATCCTTTATTTCATTTTGAGAATTTTTTGAGAAATATTGACTCTGTTATTTAATAACTGTTTCCCAATGTCTCTGCACCTCTTATTTCCTTAATGATAGAAATGAGAATCAACTGGATCCATCAAGATTACATTGAGAAGATACATTGCTTTGACTTGTGATTAGATGTCTTCTCAAAGTCTCATGTGGTCATAAATATGGCTTTTTCAGAGGTGGCTGCTGGATGTAGAGTGTGTGATACTGAGATTGATTCATGGTGCAATGATTGGCTCAAGGGCACTTAAATTAAGGAAGTGAGTGCTATCCCCCCTCCCATTAGACTGGATAAAATATAAGGGATAGAAAAAGCTGTGGCTGTCTTGCTTGTTTTCCTACTCTCTGCCTACCATGAACTATTTCTCCTCCATGACACCTATCTGCTATGCTACTTTGCCTGAGAACTAGCTAATTATAACTAAAACCTTTAAAAACCATGAGCTAAATAAGCCTCTCCTCTTTTAACTTTGTGTGTCAGGTCCTTTGGCTCAGCAATGAAAAAGACATATACAAATATACTAGATGTAACATTCACCATGCATCCCATTAATTCCTTTAGCAAACATTTAGCTAGCATTTACTAAAGGTTGAGTTGGTAAGGTTATGACAATGAGCAGAACTCAAGTGCCAACCCTGCTCATTGAGGCTTTCCATTCCTGATGCCCCATGGGTCACAGTGAACTTCCCAACAGCATAGCTGAAGTTTTCACAACTCTCTTTTGTTATAGAAGGTACTGGCTCAGCCCTCACATGTCCATTCATTCAAATTCTCCCTAGTGAGAGTGGCTTGATCCAGCCTTTGTGCTCTTATCACTTTTCTTATACCTGTGCATAGCACTCAACCATTTCATTACCCTTTTTGCCACTTTCTTGGCTGCATCTGCCAGTAGACTAACTTAAAGGCAAGATATAGTACCTAGAGCACTATCTGACACAAAAAAATGATGCTTATTGTTTGATAAAGAATGTGGTACAATAAATTAGTGGCACATGTAGGTAACAGTGTTACACAAAACTGCTCATTTGCTTGCTTTCTAACCATTTCTTAGATGGATGTCCTGAAACTTCTTCGTGTTTTGTACAGTATTTCTCTGTGCTATTTATTTAGCATTGAAAAATATGCTCCTTTATAATTTTCCTTACTTCCTATCAATGATGAATCAATGATGAATGTTTACCATGTATTAAGCATGTACTAAGTGCTTTATATGAGTTACTGAATTATCAAAAAATTCTGTAACATACATTATTATGTTCATTTCACAATGAGAAAACTGAGACAGGATAACTAAGGAATTTATTCAAGGTCATATGCTAGTAAGTAGCAGAGTCTGAATTCTGAATCCAGGTTCTAATTCCATAATGAATACCAGCATTCCCACCTACAGTGAAGCTACTACATCTTGAACCACGGCAAGTTACACCAAACATTTCTTCTAAGGATAGCAGCACACTGAATATAATTCTCCACTGTAGCTCCTCTGACTGCCCCACGTTTGGCCATTGGCTGTAGATTGAGATTATCAGTAGCCATATTGCAATGATAGCAAGCCTTTTATAGCTTTCAATGATACAAATAGCCTATTGTGGTATGCATGCTGTTGGTTCATCACAACCTGCCTATAGCTTCTGACCTGGAAGCCTATAGCAGCATCCTCACTTGAATTTAATTCAGAGTTTTTCATGCTTTTTATTTTTTATATTTATTTTATGTATTTAGTACAGGGTCTACAGGGTCTCACTAAACAGATTGGATTCGTAGTGATTTTCCTGTTTTCAGCCTTGCAAGCACCAGGACTACAGGCCTACATGACCACACCCATTCTCTATCACCCTCTCAGCCTCCCCTGGGGTGGGGCCGGCACAGCACGCCAAGGACTGGCTGGGCACTCTGCCTGCACAGGCACTTTAGTCTGCTGAGCTATCTGGCTACCCCTCATGCTTTTTAATATGTCTGTTCCAGGAATTACTTCATTTCAGTCAAAAATAGACACTAATCTTTATTTTGGGGGGATTATACTGTAAAAACCAATACACCATAGAGTATGATCGTTTTACACTGCAATCCCAGTCCCTTTCTCTCTTCAATATTTTTCTCTAGCCTTGACCTCCTGATTCAGGATCTCTCAATCTACAAGCCCTACTAAGTACAGCAAAACCCTGTGGGTCAGTAGTCTCAATTGTTTCTATCTACTTAGCAAAAACAAGAATGTTACAACAGGAACCAAGAAAAATAAATTTCATTTATAAGCTAGAATTATGTCAGACATAAAGTATGTCTTAAGAAACAAAATAATAGTGGTCTTTCCTCTCCTAGACTTTACAGTCTGCTTGGGAAGTAGACATTAAGAAGTTAAAATCCTCTCTTTAAAATACATTTTAACAAGTGGAAATAAAGAGAAAAATATTTAAGGTTCATTTGGAGAAAAAAATTAAAATCACACTACAATAGTCCCTTCCTGTAAAGCAATGGTGTAAATCGTGGAAGTTACAAAATCAAAGATATTCGAGGATCACCCTGGTATTAAAATTTAAAGAATACAGAATGGCAGTATATTAACCCTAAGGCAAAACAAAGTATAGCTTTATTATTATTTGATACACAATGCATCATTTTAGGTCAGATCTAGTCTGCTGGCTCTGTTTGCTACCTCTGAAAAGAATGCTTCCAACTGTGGTTTGTGTCTACAGATTTTCAACTAGCATACCTTGACTACAGAATAAAATGATGGTCAACTTTTTCACAGAAGCCAAGTTTTAAGATGTCTTTGGAAATAATTCAGATTTCTTCTTTTCTATCTTATCTCTGCTAGGGTTTTTATAAAACAATTCTGTTTGTTCAAGCTAAACCATTTCATTAACTGACTCTGAAATCTTGACATTCCCTTAATAAGACAAAAAAAAAAAAAAAAAAAAAAAAAAAAAAAAAAAAAAAAAAAAAAAAAAAAAAAAAAAAAAAAAAAAAAAAAAAAAAAAAAAAAAAAAAAAAAAAAAAAAAAAAAAAAAAAAAAAAAAAAAAAAA
>PVKA01027803.1:0-30106 GCA_004027165.1 Ctenomys sociabilis | reverse complement strand
TCTTCCCTCCCCCCTCCCTCCTTCCCTCCCTCTCTTCTTTTCTTCTTTCCTTTTTCCTTCCTTCCTTCCTTCCTGGCAGAGCCTGTGTAATCCAGCCTGGCCTTGAACTCAGTATGTAGCTCAGGCTGGCTTCAAACTTGCAGTGTTTGAAGCAGAGCCTGCTTCAGCTCCTCTGAATGCTAGGATTACAGACATTATAGCCCTGACCTCTTCCAGGACACTAGCCAGATTGAATTAGGATTCCCCCAGTGACTTTATCTTAGCCTAATTGTGTCTATGTAGACTCTATGGACAGATAAGGTCATATTCTTAGATCCTGGAAGCTAAGACTCCTACGTAAGGATTTGGGGACATCATTCAGCCCCCACATCTGCCCTTAAAGAGTCTGGCCGGGTTTCCCAGTGTGGTATGTTCCTGTCTCATGAGAGTAGTTTAACCTCAAATTCTTAGATTAGGTCATATAATGAGACCCAGTCTAAAACAAAATGCTCCTGCCTCAGGAGTTTCCCACCTGTGGTGCCTGTTCTTGTCCCTTGAGATTGCGTTTCCCCTGGCCGGGGTTTGCATATCCCTAGACTGAGGCTTCATCCCAGTGACATCCATTTGTTGGTGCAAACTTAAGTTACCTGTTTTGAGAAACAGGTCTTTCTTGATACCACTTCCCTGAGCATTCAAGGGACCATGTTTGTTTTCCCTCTGAAAGAGCAGTGAGTGCTTTGAAGGCTTTGGAAGTCTGGGGTGGGCGTGGCCTAGCAGTGAGCTGGGAACAGATGCTGTCACTTCCTCTCCTGAGAGTTTTAGGCCTCCTCTCAGTGTCTGTGCTGTCCCACCCTGGGGTATCTTACTAAGGAGCTTCTGCAGAACAGCCATAGGGCCCAGTGAGCTCTGTGCCCTATTGCCCTGTGGCCTCTGCTTTCTTATACTGAAGCTCTGCAGCACCCTTTGTACCATCTGCCACCATTTCCCTATTAATAGCTCTGGTGACCCTTCACAGATTTCAGCAACCAATTTTTTTTTTTTTTTTTTTTTTTTTTTTTTTTTTTTTTTTTTTTGTGGCCAACTCAGTAGTGCCTAAGTAGGCACTTTAGATGGCTAAGCTATCTCACCAGCCCAACTAAGTACTTTTTAAGAAAGGTACTTACTTTGTTTTTTACGATAACACATGCTTAATAGATGATAGCATGTCAAACAAAAATTGACATGACTTATTACTTTATATTATGATACTCACTTTAGTATGGTTGTCTAGAAACAAGTCCTCAGTGTCTCTGAGGTCTCCTGTGTTTACTTAACTACTAAGAACTTCTGAAGTGCATTTTAAACATTAGCAGTAGGAAGGTTGGTGTGGTGGTGTGTGCCTCAAATAAATCTCAGTGCTTGGTAGGCTAAAACAGGGCAATTGAGAGTTCAAGGCCAGCCGAGACTATGTAGTGAGACCTTACAGAAACAGGAGCCAGGAGTGGTGATGCACACCTATAATCCCAGCATTTGGGAGTCTAAAGAGAGCTTAAGGCCAGTTTGAACTGCATAGTGAGATCCTGTCTCAAAAAGACAAAAAAAGCAAAAAATACACACATACACACATTCATACGTACATATATACATACAACACAACACAGCTAGGAGTGGCAGTGCACACCTGTAATCCCAGCTGTTTGGAGGCTGAGACAGGAAGATGGCTGCAAGTTCAAGGCCAACCATGGCTGTACAGTAGTGAGTTCAACAAAGCAAGACACTGTCTCAAAAAAAAGGAAAGAAAGAAATTAGTAGGAGCCAGGCAGAGTGATAATACTTGTAATCCCAACATTCTGAGGCTGAGGCAAGGGAACTGAGAGTTTGAGGCTAGCCTGGGTCATGTAATGAGACTCAGTTTAAAACAAAACAGAGGGGCGAGGAAATGGCTCAGTGAAATAAGCACTTCCCTGGCTAATGCCTGAGTTCAATCCTGGTTCTGACAAAAAACAAACAAACAAAATAAATAAGTAAATAAAACAAAACAGATTAAAATGAATGTATTATACACACACACGCACACACACACACACAGGGGAAAAAACCGCACATGTAACATTAAGAATGTGAAATTACAAAGTTAAATGCAGCCCCAATGAAGGAGTAATGTGTGATGCTGGCTTGTGTTATCCAGATTAGGAATCAGGCCATAGTCCCAGTTAATGGGGAGAGCAGGAAACCAGAGGACAATGTGAAATTCACTATTTACTGGTCACCAAAGAACATACAGCATGTACTACCATTTGTGCACAGCAGACACAAAGGTAATAAATGGCTACCCAAACACTCCACAGGCTACATTGAATATTGTAAGGACACAAAGGTCACTATATAATGGTCCTGAAAGCTCAAACATCTCGGGGTAAAGGTCTCCACCCTTACGACATTTATGGTTCCTAATTGCAGAATTCGTACTAAGATTAGTTTGCTCTTCATCTTATTTGCAAATCACATGGTCTGTAGCTCTTGTAGATTCTTAATTAACAGGCATGAAATGCACAGATTTCTTACAAACTTATTTTCCATTCAATGTTTATGGAGATGAAAGTAGTGTGTTGATCAAAATTTCAGTAGCTGAAATACAGATATGAAAATTTTAGAAGTAGTTTTTCCTACTCCAGAGAAAAACCCTGAGAGGATGTGTCAGAAAATGTAGAAACTTGGGCCCGCCTGGTAGCTCAGTGGATTAAAGCACCTGCTTAGGCAGGTGCAGGGGTCAGAGGTTCCATCCCAGGCCTGTTGTGCCAGCCCTGACCCAGGGCCCACTGAGATGCTGACTGAGAATGGGCATGGTATCACATGCCTGTAATCCCTGCACTTGGGAAGCTGAAAACAGGAGAATCACTACAAGTCCCATCTGTGTAGTGGGACTCTGAAGACCATGTAAGTCCTGCAGTAAATAGAAAAGAAAAATGGAAACTGATTTATTTATGACCCAACATTAATGGAAATTTTTCCAGTGAGCAAAAAATATACCTATATATATTCAGAGAATACATATTTTATGCACGTGGCTGTGCATTGTATTTATTTTAGAGTAATTAAAGGTGTGAGTTACAGTGAGTACAGATTTGGGGAGATGATACTTAGGATATTTTCCTTTTTGTTTTTGTTTTTAAATTATTTCATAAGAATATTCATTTTAAAATAATGAAGGTAAAAGTTATGTGAGGTATTCTGTGATATGGCATGAATCATAAGTACTGTGAATGGTATTATCAGAAAACTATCTGAACTATAATCAAAATATACAATGAATATATTAAAGAATCTGTTGGGGGGATGGCTCAGTGGAATAAGTGCTTCCCGGGCAAGCTCAAGAGCCTGAGTTCAATCCCCAATTCTGCAAAAAAAAAAAAAAGAATGTGAAATTATTAAGCCAAGCCTGGTGGTATTCCCAGCACTTGGGAGGCAAATTTGGAGACCACCCTAGGCTACCAACTGAGTTCAATGCCAGTTTGAACTATACAGTGAGATCCTGTCTCAGAAAAGACCAAAAAGTGAAATATGCCAGGTGTGGTGGTGCATAAGTACCTGCCTGGCAAGCGTAAGGTCTTGAGTTTGATGAGTTTGATTTGCTGTGCCATCCTTGAAACCCTGGACATGGTGGTGCACAGCTGTAATCCCAGCATTCAGGAGGCTGAGGCATTGTGAGTTCGAGGCCAACCTGGGCTGCAAAGTGAGCTTGAGACCAGCCAAAACTCCATAATGAGACTCTGTCTCAGAAAGACAAAAATAAATACAAAGACAGATGGTGAGGGTATGGAGAGACCATCACCCGGGTGTACTGCTGGTGAGAGTAAAGTGGTACAGCCCCTTAACGGTACTGTGGAGGTTCCTCACTGTTCTGGAGGATCACTGTATAAGCCAGAAATTTTACTTGTGGGTTTGTCTTCAAGAGTTCAAAAGTGAGGAGTCATTCACAGTGGCACTATTGTCACAACTAAAGTGTGTAATCAACTCTAGTGGCTAGTACTCACTGGTAGATGAATGGATAAAAGAGAGTGGTCTGGGGCCTGGAAGGTAGCTTGGTGGTCTAAGTGCCTGCCTGGCAAATGCAAGGACCCTGGTTCAATCCCTGGTACTGCATGCCATGCCAGCCCTGAACCAAGCCAGCCACCAAAACCAGGTATGGTGGCGCATGCGTGTAATCCTAGCAATGGGGAGGCTGAGACAGGAGGATCACTGCAAGTCTGAGCTGTGTAGTGAGACCCTATACCAAATAAAGGTTAAAAAAATAGTGGTCTAGTATTACTCAGTCTTCAAAAGGAAAAGCATTCTGATGCATACTCCATTACGTGTACTAGTCAGCTTGGGCAATTGTTACATTCCACAGACTGACTGGGATGGTGGTGCACACCTGTAATCTTAGCCCTTAGGAGGCTGAAGCAGGAGGATTAGCCTGAGTTTGAGGCCAACCTGCACTATATAGTGAGACTCTGTCTCAAAAATAAAAAAATGTTCACAGACTAGGCAGTTTGCACAATAGAAGTACATTTCTTTGCGATTCTGGAGGTTGAAACCCCAGTTCAGCATCTTAGCAGGCTTGCTTCTTCTGAGCTTGGCCTGGATTCACAGAGTCCGTCTTTCCCATGCCCTCACAGATCATCCCTTTCTGTTTTTTGTTGTTTACTTTTTTGAGATAGAGTTTCACTATGTAGTTCATCTTTGTTGATGGGTTTTTTAAAAATTTATTTATTTGGTACAGGGCTGGCCAAATAGCTCAGCAGATTAAAGTGCCTGCAAGCCTGTTCAGTGGCCTGGAGTTCAATCTGCAGGCCCAATGTGCTGGGCCCCGCCCCTGGGGTGCAATGAGATGGCAATTGAGACTGGGCGTGGTGGTGTTAGCCTGTGATCCTAGCTCTTGGGAGGCTGTAAATGGGATCACTGTGAGTCCATCTAGTACTAAGATCCTGTAGACCCTTCCCTAAAAAAACACAAATAAATAAATAAATAAATACATAAAATTATACATGTATGTATATGTGTGTGTAAAATTTTTTTTTTCTGGTACAGGGTCTCACCAAGCACTCAGACTCTTATAGTGATCCTCCTGTCTCAGCCTCTCCTCCACTGGGATTACAGACGTGTACCACCACACCCAGTTTTGGTGGCTGGCTTGGTGAGGTGCTGGCACAGCATGCAGTACCAGGGATTGAACTCACATCCTTGTGCTTGCCAGGCAGGCACTTGGACTGCCAAATTATCTCCTCAGCCTGTTTTTGTTTTTTTGAGACAGGCTCTCACTGGATAGCCCAAGCTAGCCTCAAACTCCCAGTGATCTCCTGCTTCATCCTCCCAGGTGCTGGGACCTCACAGGTCATCACTTTGGTGCATACATCTTCCTGGTCTCTGCCTCTCCTCATAAGGGTGATTGCCCTGTAGGGCTCATGTCATGACCTTGGTTCACCTCAGTTCCCTCCCACAGGCCTTTAAGGGCTAGGGCTTCAACATAGGAATCCAGTGAGGGAAAACAGTCTGAGTTACGGACATCACATCAAGTGATACAAGGCAGTTGTAAAAAGATAAAGCAGTGATACAATACCTCAGTTCCACTTAAGTGAGGTCCCTAGCAAGCTCTCACAGAGACAGAGAAGCTGGATGCCAGGCAGAATGAGTGGACAATGTTCAATGGGCATAAGATTTTAGTGGGGCAGATGGGAAGAGTTCTGGAGCTGAAGTGCACATTTAGAAGTAGTTAAGAGGGTACATTTTATGCTATATATTTTACCATGGCAACAACAGAAATGGAAACATGCAGGCAGAGAGAGCTGGTGTTTGGGTGGAGGTCTGTCCTCTGTGGCTCCTTTCTTGCCCCAGCCTGGTGTGTTTGGTTCTCTCATTGGTGGCGATCCTTATGCTGAACCTATTGTGCTGGTACATCTGTGGTCCTCATGGCATGGGGAAAGGGATCAGTGTGGATGATAGTGATTTTGAGAGTTAAGTGGTTTTTCAGTGTCCTTGGAAGGTGTCTTCCTCTGGTGTGATTCTTTTGGAGCTGGGGAGAAGTCACTGTGGGCCTCCTCCCTCCTTTTCTGAGGTAGGGTCATTGTGGGCTTTGGGGATCAGTCGAGGCTGAGCTTCTCTCCTAGGTCCTCTTAAGTTATAGTTCTGGGTGAGCTAATGGAGAGGGTGAGCATGCACCATCCCCCTGCTTGCTCTGGGGAGGTAGGGCTGCGATGGGGGAAGGGCACAGAGTTCTGAGGTATGAGCTTCACCTATAAGGGGTGCTTATAAGTGTCTCCAGGTGGTGGGGGGCATGTTCTGCAGTGTATTGGGGCTCACTTGGAACCACAGCTTCTCAGACTGCTGTTTGGCCTGAACTCACTTGCGGGTTGGAGGGAGCGGCAGTCTGACTTGGCTGTTCCCTGGCAGTCCTCGCAGTAGAGCCGTGATGCTGTGATCTGGTCTGTTCCTGTTGTTGTTGCTGGTTCTTCTCTGATATGTGTCCCTCTTAGTGTGAGGACAGGCACCTTTATGGGGCCCTGCCTGCAGGAGGGCAAACTACTTCCTGTCCCAGGAGGGGTCCTTGATAGGGGCCCCTCCACATCATTAGTACTTAGTATTGTATCGCTGCTTTTGCCAGTTATGTATGAAATAAGAGATGGTAGAAATTGCTTCTTTTTTTTTCTTTCTTTGATGAGAGCTACACTGTGCTTCTTTCTCTAGAACTTGAAATTTCTGATGTCCATAGTGCTCAGCTGAACATCCCCAGATGCACTTGAACCCAATAAAGGCATCTGTGAGCCATAGCCATGGGGAGGTTCTGCTTAGGGTGGGGAAGGAGGGCATCCAGTGGTAGCTTCACAGAGGACCTGTGAAGAAAGTGGTTCTCCTCCTCCCACAAAAAAAAAGGGCCAGTGAGATAGCTCAGCAGTCTAAAGCTCCTGCTTAGGCAAGCATGCAGGGACTGCGGTTTGATCCAAGGCACCACATGCCATACCAGCCCCGCCCCCAGGGTGGACTGAACCGGCCACAAAAAAAAGAAAAGGAAGAAAGTGGTTCTCTGGGGGCCAGGGAGATAGCTCAATAGAATAAGTGCTTGCCTGGCAAGCACAGGGTCCTGAGTTCAATCCTCGGTACTGCAAAAAAAAAAAAAAATAAATAAAAGGTCTTGGGTTCCATCCCACTATAGAAAAAAAAATCTGTTTGGGGCCAGGAGATAGCTCAGTAGAATAAGCATTTGCTTGGCAAGCGCAAGGGCCTGAGTTCAATCCCTGTTTCTGCCCCCCCCCCCCAAAAAAAAAAAAGTGGTTCCCTGGCCTAGCAGTGAGTTGTGGAATAGCCTGTTCTCCACAATCTTCATGAGAGTACTGGGTGGCTGCCCTCACCCCCAGATGTGCAGATCTGACAGCCCTCACCTCCAGTTTGAGCTGATGGCTCTCAGAACCCGTCTCTAGGGCTCTGTGGTTGGGTCAGAAGCCTGGAGCCAAGGAAGTGTCTGTGTTGGACTCTGTCCCTTGTGAGATCTGCATTGTGTTTTTTTTTATTTGGGCATTTATTTTTTTTAACTCAAACTAGTGAAGCCACCCACTTTGTGTTTCACTTTGATGTGTCCACTCATTCACTGCGTGAAGGTAATTTTTACATTTTGAAGTAAAGCTGGAGCTCAGACTGTTTCAACTTCAAAGATATCTGTGTGAAACTCATTCTGAGGTGGCTTTGATTGTGACTTGGCCTTTCCTAGCTGAGCTGCTGTGTGGGATGCAGACAGCACACTTTGTGGCTCATTTCTGTTGTTTTTCTCTTGGACAATGACTTCCACATTACCACTATGTAGTAATATATTGCTGCTTTTTGTCTGTTATATATAGGAAATAGAAATAATTGGAATTGCTCCATTTTTCACTTTCTTTGAGGGGTAAGGAAACATGGGAAGAAGAGTCAGGCATGGTAGTACACACCTATAACTCCAGCACTTGGTAGGTTCAGGCAGGAGGATTGCCAAAAGTGTGAGGCCAGCCTAACTTCCATACTAAGACCCTGTCAAGAAAGGCAAAATAAAACTTAAAAAAAGAAAGCAGAGGAAGTGGTATTCCTGGCCTTCTACTCATGTCCCCAGGACCCCAGGACATTAACAAGGATAGCTAGTTTCAGCCTGGCCCATTTCTGCCCCTGCCAGGTTGATTTGAGGATTATCTTCTGCAGGGAAACTCAGCAGATACTGTCAGGATGCCATTCTCCTGCCTGAAGCAAGCTGGCAGGGACTATCCATCATGGTCAGCATGTTTCAATGCATAGTTCATGTCCCCTTGAGATACCAGAAGCTATGCTAATGTGATACTGCTGTCCCTTGGGCAGGGCACTTGCTCATGTTGTTTGTGTTTTTGAACAGAACCATCTTGCTGTGTTCACAGTGGTTCATCCACTGGCCCCCAGCATAAGCTCCAGTGTGGCATCCAGCCTGGCATCCAGTGCTGGCTCAGGTAGCTCCTCCCCCACTGCTCTGCCCACCCGCGGCCCTGTGCCCGACCCAGCTGGTAACACTGTGGAGGCTGTCCTAGGTAAGTCCCACCTTTCTCTTCTCTCCTACTGGCCGCCTCTGCACCTGCACCTACTCAGAAATGTTCAGGAATGTTGTTTCTGTTGAAAAGCCAGATGTGCGGTTTTGATAGTTGTCTTGTCGTTCTGGTTGTGTCATGCTGTGGTATGTCAAGTAAGGTGCACACAGGAAGACATGGTTACCTAGCCTCCCCTAAATCAGAGGGGGCAGTGCCTTCTCAGAGGTCATTGCAGAGTAAGGAAGCTAATAGAATGAAAGTTGGGTGGGGGCAGGGTGAGGCCTGGAGTCAGCGGACACAACGGCCTTTTGTTTTTCTTTGCAGCCCTGGGATTGGAATCGAGGGGCTTGCTCAAGCTAGGCTATACTCCCAGCCCTTTTTAAATTTTGAGATAGTCTCACTAAGTTACCTAAACTGGCCTTGAACTTTCAGTCTATATGCTTTAGTCTTCTGAGTAACTAGGGTCACGGGATCAGATGAAAGGCTTTCTTGAGTAATAGGTGAGAACACTTTGAGGTCTTATGATGACAGCACCTAGCAGACTCCAGTATGTTCTTTGTTCTGATAAGGAAGGACATAGAAAGGGCTGGCATTGTAGTGATTTCCAGAGTTTTTTGTTGGTCAGCTCTGGCATGGTACTGGCCTGCTGGGTTCTGGAACATACCCTACTCTTCTCATATCCAGTCCTTTGGTCTCAGAGAAACTCAGTGTGGGATTGGGGATATGAGGCTTGGAGTATGGCATAGCACATGCTAGCTGGGGAGGAAGTGAGGATAGGCTCTGTGTGCTGGTGTCAGTGACCCATGTGCCAGTCAAGTGACCAGTGCTATGAAGAATCAGGTGTGACAAATACTGACCTACAAGACTACTATAAACATAGCCTCACAGGCTTAACAGCCCCATTGGATTCGGTTTAGATGTGCTGCCTCCAAGTCTTCCCACCTACTACTCAGATACATAAGCTTTGTATCTCAGAAGGACATAAGAGACATTTTTGTTATCTCTCTCTCTCTCTTTTTTTAATGTATTTAATTGTTGCAGTTCGGACTTGTGGTGATCCTCCTGCTTTCAGCCTTCCCAGCACTGGGATTATAGGTGTATGCCACTATGCCTGAATTCTGGCCAGCTCAGCCTGCCCTGGGGTGAGGCTGGCGTGACATGTATGGTACCAGGGATCAAACTGCAGTCTCTGCACTTGCCTAAGCAGGCACTGTAGTCCACTGAGATGTCTCACTGGCCCCTCTTATTCTCTGTCTTGAACATGAAAGAAGTCAGGAACTGGCAGATGTACTGCTAAGGCTCTAACATCCTCACAGTTCTCAGGTCCTCATGGCTCTGCACACACAACTGTTGCCTGGTGTCTTGCTGTCTCAGAATAACTGTGGTCTTTGGCATGCTTGATGTGGGTGAATCTTTTTTTTTTTTTTTTTGAGGCAGGGTCTCACTAAGCAGTTCAGGCTAGCTTTGAGCTCACTTTATAGGTCAGGCTGGTCTAGAATTTAATAGCAATCCTCCTGTCTCAGCTTCTCAAGTGCTGGGTTTGTAGGCATGTGCTACCATGCCCATTTCTGCCCTGCATTTTTAAAAGTTTATTCACGTATTTATTTTGTGGTACTGGGAATTGAACCCAGACTCTTACCCATGCCAGGCAAGCATTTGAGCTCTGAAGCTATATGTCCAGCTTCTGCCCTATATTTATTTGGGTAGATTGTCATCCTTCCCACCTTCTAAGGATTGCTTTTCCAAATCACCAGAGCCTTCATGGTTTAACACTCATACCCGTGCCCTAGTCCTGGGCTCCACTGGCTCTGTCCCATCTGCTAGAAAACTCTTTGTAATTCAGGGCTCTTCCCAGCCTCAGTAGGCCAAGGAGCATCAGATGTCTCTAAGGAGACCACCACTTTCCTGCTATGAGGTCCAAGGATAAAGATGGCCCTTTGCAGTCCTGAAGCAGTAAATCAGGTGGTAGGACTTGGAATTATTCCAGTTATGGCTGTGGTTCTAGTTTTGTGCAGTGATTGTATTTTTTTCTGCCCTCATGTTTGAGCATTGGGCTACCTACCCATCAGAAGTCCAGAGGTTAATGATGAGGTGGAAGGTCAGACTGTCACAAAGTTTAACAGGGCTAGAAGAACAACAGTGGCTAATATCCTATGAGGGTCTTGCCTCTGAGCAGGTCTTTGTCCTTTTTACAAGAGTGATGTTAATTATTATTAAAGACCTGCAGGTGTGGTAGCATATACCTATAATCCTACCACTGGGGAGACTGAGGCAGGATTGCTGCAAATTCAGACTGGGTGACTTGAGCTGAAGGCCAGCCTGAGCTGTCTCAACAAAGACAGATAGAGGAAGGAAATGGGCACACAAACATTGAAAATGAACTAAAAAGCCACTGGTTTACATGATATGTTTTAACATTTTTTTAAATAGATACAAACTCGGGCCAGCGGTATAGCTCAGCAGACTAAATGCTTGCTTAGGTAAGCGCAGCGACCAGGGTTCGATCCCTGCTTCCGCTTGCCGCACCAGCCCCGCCTTCGGGTGCGCTGAGCCGGTGATGGAATCTGGGCATGGTGGCGTGTGCCTGTAATCCCAGCACTAGGGAGGCAGAAAGCAGGAGGATCACTGTGAATGTGGGCTGCATAGTGAGGCCCTGTGTACAAAAAGAAAGAAAAGAAAAACCTAAATAGATACAAACTCTTTCAAATAAAGTTTTAAGTTCCTCAATGTAAGAGTAGTAATGGTTAAAAAAAAATCAAGCATAATAAGAAAGTATGTAGGAAAATTATCCTTGTCTCCAGATATCTTAGTTATTTTCTCATTGTTGGAACACAAGTTAAAGAGAGAAACACCTTAAAGAGGGAAAAAGCTTATTTTAGCTCAGTTTGTAGAGATTTCAGTCAATAGGCTCCAATGCAAAGTGCATTCAGCAGGGGAGAAACAGTTCATGGGTGAAAAGAAGCATCTTCCTTCTTTTTTATTCATCTAGGCTACAAGCCACCTCCACCCAGGGTGAACCTTCCCATTATCCACACCCAGAGCTATGTATTACTGATGAATAGACCAATCCCATATCACACACCTGTGCTCTAGTCATCTCTCAAGACCCTCACCTTTGTGCACCTGAGGCTTTGGGGGAACTTCTAGATATAAATCATAATACCAGACATATGAGACCATTTGATACTGAAGTCTGTTTTCATTTGTGGAGAATAGCATCAGATGTCCGTGTGCTTAGATTGGCAAAGTAAGGCCAAGCATGTGATGGCACTGATACAGGAAAACCTCCAAATGACAGAGGGAGAAAAACATATCCCCCAGCCTAAAAGGTACCTGGGATGAGTTTGCGTTCCTAAAACTGAAGAATGAATTTTAGGAACAAACTGAGGTCATGAGCAGAATATATTTACTGAGTGAGGGAAAGGAAGCTCCTGAGGGACAGGAGGGGGTGCTTGAGCAGGTTGTTCCCCAGGAAGCTGTCTCTTCCAGGGACTTTTATAGAAGGAAACCATATGGTGAGATGGGTGTAAGGTGCTGGAGAAGACATGGGAACTCGCTTAGGTGGGCATGAAGTGGGACAAAACTATGGTCAACCAATGAGATTACAAGCACTATTGCTCAGATAAAATTGATCAAATCCAGTACCAAATGGGGAAGCAAGTCACTTGGTTAGTGGGCATAAATATGGAACAGGGTCTCTTCCTTTTGGGGATTGGGCTAGTGACTCATTTGAGCTCTTTGAAAGTGATTGATACCTATTTAGAATGTCAATCCCTGATGCCGATCCCTAGGGAAGTAGGTAGCTGTGTTTCCTCTTTTGGCCTTGGTCTTGAGATGTGGCCCATATGGGAGTGTCTGTCTCTTCCAAGTTGCAAAGTCACCTTGTCTGCCATCTTGTCTCTTTGAGGGCCTGGCCCTGCCTGACTGCCTATAATATTTCTAATTCAGCTGCCTACAACAGCACTGAACTGAAAAGCCACTGCCATGAATGGCATGCTTTAGGAGTTTTTAAAATAGATATAAATTATTTTTTTTCCAATAATAGTATCCCTGCCCCTAGACAAATGAGACTATAACTGAGTATGCTCACGTGCATGGAAAACCAGAATAAGGTATCAATGTACTTTATTTTTATTTTATTTATTTCTTATTGTCTTTTGTTTTTTCTTGAGACAGGTCTTGCTATGTGATTCAGGCTGACCTTGAACTCAATATGTGGCCCACACTGGCCATAAACTGACAGTGCTGCCTCAGCCTTCCAAGTGCTGGGATTACATGTGTGTGCCACCATACCTGGCCTGTTAGTGCGTTTTGTTTTTGTTTTTTTGAGATAGGGTCTTACTATGTAGTTCAGGCCAACCTTGATTCACTGTGTAGCCCAGACTGTCCTTAAACTTGTGTTGATTCTCCTGCCTCAGCCTCTTGAGTGCTGAGATTGTAAGCATGCGCTACCACACTCAGCGTTAAAGTGCTTTAAAAGTGACTAAGGACAGGCTTGTGGTGGCATACATCTGTGATCGCAGCTACTTGAACTTCCAGCTACTCAACCACGAGCCTAGGTACCGGAGGGTCTGGGGCAGGAGGACAACTTGTAGACTGATCTGGGCAACTTAGTGGTTTATTGAGACCCTGTCTGGGCGGGAAAGAAGCATACATATGATGGTCTCCCAATCATTGTCTAATATTTAAAGTGTGGCCTGAGCCTGTTCTGGGCCATCTCCAGCTATGGTGTAGTGCATTCTTGTTGCATAGGTATTTCCTGAACCAGCTATCCAGAGCCACAGAGGCACAGGATGCTTTTTCAGGGCCAGTTTTCCCTTAGTTCACAGTGTATTTTGGTGGTTGCTGCCCACACCACCGCCAGTCTAACCCAGTGTTCCAAAGCCTGCCCTGTGTCTCTGATTACTGTGCTCATGTGGCTTTTTTTTTCTTTTTTTTTTTCCCTCCTATACTGTGGATTGAACTCAAAAGCTTTGTACTGAGCTACATCCCCAGTCGTGCCCTCCACCACCACCCATTTTTTTTTTTTTTAAAGCTTTAAGATTAAGTGCCCAAACTGAGCTTGAGTTTACAGTTATCCGTCCTCAGTGCCCCAGAGTGCAGGGATTACAGACTGTACCATTATGCCTGCTTGTGTTTTATTAGTGGTTTCAGAGTGTGTGGGCTGATACGTGTTTCCTTGTACACAGCGACTGGCTAAGTGATGAAAGATGAGTCAGTTATGGAACAATAGGCTGTTCCACATTGGTTCAGTATTTCACATGTCGGCAGACCTCTTTCAGCCATTTGATTCGGCCATCCTTTGCTGCCCACGTCACAAGAATGACCTAGATTGAAACAGTGAGGCTGGGGGTGCAGATCTTGGAGAACTGACCCTTGGCCTCTCGAGCAGGCGAGAGAGTGGTCAGGGGCGGGCTGAGGCGGGCTTCTGGCTTCTTGGTGCGCTACCTTCTCGGACCTCAGAACGGGCTCCGCCCCCAAGGCGGGGCGGGGCAGGTCTCTGCGTCCTACGCTGGTGCCGTGGGGCGGAGCTGATGGCCTTGTCTCGGTGTGGGCGGGACTTCGTCCTGTGTATCCTGAAGCGGGCCCACTTTGAATTGACTGCGGCAGCGGGCGATGGGGAGGAGGCATCCTTGACCGTGAGTCAGCACTGAGTCAGCATTAGCCATGGCCCCAGGTTTCCCATAACCCTCTACCCCCACCCTACACCATCACCGCATCTGCCCCCGCTTGACCGGGTGCGGGTCGTCCTTACCCTATGCTTTAGAGAGAACCCCCTCCTCATGCTGGTCTGAGGTGTACCTCCTGGGGTCCACATTCCTGAGCCAGGTATAAGCTGAGGTCAGTACCAGGTTTCTCCTGCGCTGTGGAATGGGGTGAATTCATGGATCCTCTTTAACAACCTATTGGGGTACACCACTAGGGGCCCTTCTACAGGCCCTGGGCCCTCTCAGTGGTCCCACCTAGCCATATCTCTCCCCTGAGCACTTGTTCTCCTGGCTCCACTGTGAAGCTGAGCAGGTAAGTGAATGCCTCAGTGTTCTTCCTGCTATAGCCAGGGGAAAGTCTACCACCTCCTCTTATCCAGGGAGAGCAGGCTTGTGCCTCAGAGGTTCCCATCCTGCCTTTAAGGGCCATGTCCAAGGAATCCTGTGTAGTTTGTTCCTGTGTGTCTCTGACCCCAGGGGACTGCAGTGCCCTGTGAATGTGCTGTGTCACAACTGGAGCTGGCTGGGCCAGGGCTGTTCCTCAGCAGCTTTGTTGATTTCTGTGACAGCCAGATGGCTCCTGGTAGTGTAGCCAGGTTGGTTCTGGGTCAGGAAGATTGGTACATTGTCATACACAATTTACCTCAGGAGGTTCACCTCGATTCCCAGCTTCTTATTAGACGTGGCTTTTTACTGCAGGCATGTTGCAGAGGATCTGTATTTGATCCTGTAAACAGTGGTAGGAAGTGGAAGGAGAGGAGACTGGATGAGAAGAGGGGACCAGGGCCAGGCAGAGATCATACAGGGAAAGGACTACGAGGTCTCCAGTTCACCTTCTTACCTTTTCCAGGCTCAAGGCTCTGAGGTCAGCCTGGGATTGGGATGACTCAGTCAGAGTTAGGCTGCAGCTGAGTCTAGTTACTCTGTGGTTGGACTAGGTCTGGCTAGTTTGTTGCAAGCTAAATATGCTGGGGGCCTCTGTACCTGGCAGCAACTCTGCTGAGTCAAAGCCTGGGCAAATTAAACCATTTTCCAGAAGAAAGCTTACCTTTGTTATTTCTTTTGTGCTTCAGTTCTTCAGAAGGCGTTTCTGGGGCGCTGCCAGGTGTAAGACACTGTGAGCAATGGGTTCAAAGAGCTAAGTCCAGGGTACAAGTCTAGCTGATCAGCATGGCGAGGACGAGGACCCAGAGATACACCAGGCTAGCCAGTGGTACAGGTGGATCCTGGGCTTGGCCTCAGCCTTCTCACTGTAGCTGGCACTGTCCAGGTATACCTGTACCTTGTGGGCCAAGGCTTAGGGGATGCTCATAAGAATTGGGAGCTATTTGAGATGCTTCCCTCACCAGCACAGGATGGAATGTGTCTGGCACAGGATGGAATGTGTCTGGAGTAGGGTAACCTGACCTGACTAGCATCCTTAACCTATTCTTTCTAGGAAGTGAGGACTCAGGAAGCAACTGTGCTTTCATGACAAAAAAGTCACTCCTGCAGGCTGTGGCCTCTGGCAGCTGGATGTCCTTGGGCTCTAGGTGTCAATTCTAGCTGGGCTAGATGTTAGGGTTTGGAATTCCCTTAGCAAGAGTCTTGGTGGGTAAGCTGAGATTTGGTCTCTTAGGTTCTGCCCTGGACCTTCATCTCAGTGACAAACATTGTGTCCCTGGACGCAATAGCTGGATATTTACTTGGAAAAGTTGTTTTATTTTGCTGTGGCACTAGGGATTGAACTGAGGCTTCATGCTGGCTAGGCAAGCACTGTACCTTTGATCTGCACCTCCAGCTCATGTTTTATCAAGTAACTAGAAGCCAAAGAAACTGCAGAACCTCTGTGGAATTGTGGGTTGTCACTGGGGCTTCAGGAGGTCTGCAGGGTGAAAATGCCCTTGCTTTGCAGGATGAAGCAGCCTGGCTAGCTGCTTATACACTTCAGGACCTAACCAGGGTGACAGGGATGCTTGTTCCCAGCCTCTGGTAGCTGGATGTCCTTGGGTTCTAGGTGTCACTTCTAGCCGGGTGAGGTGTTAGGGTTCTGGGTTCTCTTAGCAGGGGCTCCAATGGATAAGCTGAGGTTTGGTCTCATAGGTTCTGCCCTGGACCTTCATCTCAGTGACATAAACATTGCATCCTTGGATAAAGACCTGGAAGATCATGATGCCCGTGACCTTGGGCTAACAGGTGAGTGCTGAGCCAGCTGCTCCTTGAACACCATGTGCTGAACTGGCCATTGGGGGTGGGAGGCCCCTGTTGCCCACCAGCCTCCACATCTTCCCACCTCTGCCACCTATGTGGGTCAGCTTCCTACTGCTCCCTCAGTTCACCTCCATCTTAGCCAAGTAGCGTCTGTAGGGGCAGGTAGAGCCCTTCTTCTGCAAACAGGAAAAACTACATCTTAACCACTGCAGCTTATAAAGCTGAAGTTGTATATTTAAAAAAAAAAAAAGTTTTTTGTTTAAAAGTTCGTTGTCCCCGATTTTCAAAGAAACCATCTTAGGGGCCTTGCAGTCCTGGGCACCCTGCGCTGGATGTCTGGTCTGTGCTAGGACCTATGCTGAGATGTCCTCTTGCTCAAGCCCCTTTGGCTTATCTGGCCCTGGTCCCCACCATCTACTTGCTGCAGACTCCATGTGCTTATGGTTAGGTGTCCCTGTGGCTACCTTACTCACTCAGCTCCTCCTCCGTCCAGGCGCCCGGTTGCTGGCAGGCTCGGCCCCTGTCGCCATCCCGGGCTCCCTGCCCCGCTCGCCGTCCCTGCACTCGTCCTCCTCCCTGTCCACGTCCCCGCTCAGCTCGCTGTCCCAGTCCCTGTCGGGGCCACTCACCGCCTCAGCCATGACGCCCCCCCAGCAGCCGCCACCCCTCAAAGCAGAGCCTGCCGCCCTAGGCTCCGCAGCCTCATCCTACAACTCTTTAGGTGAGTCCTGGCTTGGCCTTGCACAGGCACTCACCTCCTTGGCCCTGGCTGAGGGGGCCCTGCCACCAGACCCACATTGTACAGCTGAGTCAACAGGTCCAGAGCACCAGCCCCTAGGGGCTGTGTTGCTGGTGGCCACCATAGCATGGGAGGCCCCACCATGGCACTGCTTCCTTCTTTGCCAGGGGCTGAGGAAGGGCTCACCTGGAGCCTCCTTGGGTTCCTCATGCAGTGCTGCTCTGCCACCACAGCCCAGGTGGCTACATGGTGCTGTGCAGAGGAATAGACTGTGGGTCCTAAGCTCCCATGCAGGACTGTATGTGACAGTAGCAACTGAAACAGCATTACTATGTCTTGTTTTTCATCTTATGTGATCTATTACATTTTTAAAGAATGCTGATTTTTATATACCTCAGTGCGATCTCTAATGTTGCATGGCAGCAGGTATAACTAAGAAAGTAGCAGCTCAGAGCCTCCAGGATCTGTACTTAAAGCCTCTAAGAACCCCAGTTCTCCATGTGCAGCCATGGGGAGTTTGGATTTAATCCTCTTTGCATAAACTCCCCAAGTAGCTGGAAGTGGTCTGTTGGAAAGATCTGGGTGCCACTGCTGTTAGCCTGTGCTGGAACCTTGTGGCCTCCTCACCTACAGGAACCAGCCAAGGGTGAAGGCTCCTGTGATCATGGGCAAGGGAATCCTAGATCTACTGAGAGTGGAGGGTAGGAGGGGCAGGTTGTGGACACAGCATGGCCCCCGTCATCTCTGTTTTATCCACTTCCCACACTCAGGTTTGAATGGAGTCCCTGGGAACATCTGGGATTTTGTTTCTGGCAGCTTCTCTCCCAGCCCCTCCCCCATCCTAAACCCTGGGCCCCCAGCCTCAAGTCCAAATGGTGCTGAGCTGGCCCGGGTCAGGCGGCAGCTGGATGAAGCCAAGAGGAAGATTAGGCAGTGGGAGGAGTCTTGGCAGCAGGTGAAGCGGGTAAGCACGTGGGGTGGGCCCCAAATATGTTGGGGGTGGTGGTGGTGGTGGTGAGTGGACAGGTAGGTAGGTATGTGGGGAGACTGGCTCCAGCTGCTCTTGCATTATCTGTTGGGTTTCAGGCCTGTGATGCATGGCAGCGAGAGGCTCAGGAGGCCAAGGAACGGGCCCGCGTGGCAGACAGTGACCGGCAGCTGGCCCTGCAGAGAAAGGAGGAGGTTGAGGCTCAAGTGAAGCAGCTGCAGGAAGAGCTTGAGGGCCTGGGCCTGTTATCCTCACTGCCTGGGCTACGGAGCTGTGGTGACATTAGTTCCATCCCTCTCCCCAAGCTGCACTCCTTACAAAGCCAGCTACGCCTCGACCTTGAGGCTGTTGATGGGGTAAGTCCTGGTAGGCAGTGATGATTTGGGGTCTGTCCCCTGAGGGGTGGGGGTGGTCAGAACTGCTCTGCATGGCTTCCCCTTTTCTATACCAGCCCATAGTTTTGCCACAGGCTCTGCCTGCTGGGTACCTCCTCTCATCCTATTCTTCCTTTCCTGAGTTTGGGGCACTTCTTTGAGGTGGCCTCTGAGGTCACTGTTACCTTCCAGCATCCTGACTTTGGTATAGCACAAAAGCCCCTGTGCTGGTGACTAAACACTTTCCATTCTGAGGAAGGACCTGTAACCAGGCCAAGTCATGTGTACCTCCCTGGCTTTGCCTCCAAAATGCAGTTTTCTGGAAGATCCCACTTGCTTCATGGTCCTTGTCCTAGCCTGGGGCTGGCCTCTCCCCTATAGCTGAGGTGGCCCTGGCCCTAGAAACTAGTTCTCTGCCTTTGAGACCTCAAGGGCAAGTGTCCCCACACACCCAGCTACTTTCCCTCATGTGGTGGCCCAGCATATACCTCAGCTTTGATGCTGATGCTGCAGGAGTCTCCCTGACTCTCTACCAATAGCATCTTCTCCACAGGTGATCTTCCAACTCCGTGCCAAGCAATGTGTGGCCTGTCAGGAGCGGGCCTGTGGCAACACCATGCAGTCCTGCCAGCACCGAGTCCTATGTGAGCCGTGTGCAGCCAGTGCACCCGAGTGCCCCTACTGCAAGGGCCAGCCCCTCCCATGGTGACCAGAGCTAGCCCTCGCCTTCCACAGCAGTGTCATCATTCCTGGTGCCACCATGTCAGGATGTAAGTTTGCGTCTTGTCTACCTGACAGCCTTTTGTATTTTTCTTACCTACTGTGGCCCACCAGTGGTTTCAAAGTATTCTCAACAACCTTAACAGCACCCAGAACCCAGCTGCCCATCACCAAGGGGCTCTCTGCCTCCAAGGGCTGGACAGGTAGTGTGGATGGGGCCAAGGACCTGATGCTGCAGTGATCAGGCCACCAGGGGGCGGGGTCTCATCAAAGCACTTTGTCAACCAAGGAATTTATTTAGTTAGATGTTATGAATTGTATAAGCTGCTTTCTAGATTTGTGTTTTTTAATATGCGATAATATGAAGCTTTATATGTGTGCTGTGAACTTGAAGTTTCCTATTCGTTTACTGTTAATTCATAGTTTGGCAGATAGATTTCATATTCTGAAACTACTTAAGAAATGAGCGTTTATCTAGTGAAGAAGACTAGATAATTAGCATTTTTACATTTTCAAATTGAGTGCAAATAGTATTTATAAGCAGAGTGATTATTAAAAGACACATATACATTTAGATGTTTTGAATTTTATGAGGAACTAATTTTCCTAAACATGTGAATGTGCACATGTTATTGGAGTTTTATATTCCAGTATTGTGAGATGATACCGGGAGCTCTACCCTGTATATAGTGATCTGTGGCCACTTTTTCTAAGTGCCTATGCCTTGCAGAAGTGAAGAAAGCGGTCCATTTGGTTTTGTTTTTTCACTTGAAACTCTAAAAGAGAATTTGATGCTAATGAAAAATGCAACCGAAGGGACCAGGTACTAACAGATTTTGAAGTTCACTTTGGAAGAAGCCGTGTTCTGACAACTTAGAACTGTAACGGGCAATGGTGCTTTGTAACCTCTGAGATGTCTGGGGCACCCTGCCAACTGTGTGGGCTGTGAATTGGGAGCATTCCCTCTCCTGCACCTGTTGCTGCCTACAACTATGGCCTCGAGAGATGCTACAGAGGCCATGTGGAGCCCTGGTTACAGCGTTAGCCACACGTTCACCTGACCTGTGCATCCCTAATCAGATTCGTCCATGTGATCAGTGAGGTGCCTCCATGCCTGGGGCCCTAGCTGTATGGCATCTCCTTCTGCCCAGCAACTCCTGGGTGACTAGGTCTCTGATGGATAGCCTCAGGCTTGTGACAGAAATGTTGCTGAGAATGTATCCAACATGGTAATAGGAGTCCTCTTGGTTAGGACTGGGACTGTGCCTGGAAATCTGAGGAGAAGAAAGAGCTATGGGTTGTTCATGGAGACCTTGCCCTCATCCAGCAGAGCTGGGCAGCTGTCCTCTTCAGGCAGCTGGAGGGTGGGCTTTGCCTCTGGCTGGAAGGGTCACCTGTCTCTCCTCCCTTGTGGCTTTGCCAAAGACTTTTAATAGCATTTTTTTTAAGTGCAAAGTAACTAGGTAAACATTTTTATCAGTGACCAAATTAGAATGTATTTAATATAGGAGATTTAAAAGCATTTTTAAATGTAAGAAAAACCGATAGAAAAGTTCTATCATTTTAAAGGCAGTGGATCCATGACATTCCGCAGCTATTATGCTACTAATGGTAACTGTTGACTTGGTTTTAGTGAATCTCGTTTTTAATTATAGTGATTTATTAGCTCAGTACCTAGAAATTACGTATATTTTGTGCTACTGTTATCACTGTTTAAGATTGTTTATTTTTATTAATATTTATGCACTTGTTTCCCATTTCAGGCCTTTGGTCTTTGGGATAACAGGACAATGTTTATTGGTATATAGCCTAGACATTTTCAAATTATAAACAAATAAGAACCATTAAGCTTTAGATCTGCCTATAAGCTACTCTGGCCAGTCCTTCCTATGGAATATGGCCAGTGCTCTGGAGCTTCTCACCAGAGCTCATGTTCTAGGGTCAGAGCAATGGCTGAGAGCTGGCCCACCCATAGTGGGGTGCCTGGCCCTGAGCACTCTCTCCTGGAATCAGGACAGGCTGGAGACAGGTGTATGGGGGAGACCAAAGTAGTATCCAGGAGTGAGCCAGTACTGTGGCAAGACCATGGGGGACTGGTCACTGGTTCTTCCCACCCTGCCCGTGGTCTCTGGGGTCAATCTTACATGACCAGGAGCCCAGCAGGGGTGGCTCCCAGTCCAGATGTAAGTGATGGAGGTTTAACTTTGGTGTGGGAGCTGAAGCTGTGGGGTAACCAGCAATGCTGTTCCTACTGCCTGTTGTCTTTTGACTCTAGTGTGAAATATTAGTAAATGATAGTGTTGCAATGTTCATGCACCCAGTTTGGATGCTATGTGGATTAATTTATGGAAGCCCTGTGCGTTTTTATTTTAAACATTTAGATCAGAATGTTATGTGAATGGAATTTTCTTAACCCAGAAGGTCATATTTATAATGCATAATCATTTACTTGTAGTGAATTGTTTAAAATTGTTAACACTTGTTTAAATTTTTTTTTACACTATAGCATTTATGCAATGGTTTACAGAATTCATGGAATTATTTTTATCAGTATGGGAATTAATTAAAACTTTGAATCTTTGTCTGTGTCTCTTGAGTACAACAAAGGCCAGAGAGTCCCTCCATGTTCCCACCTGGCCCAGAAGATCCAGCAGTAGTGTTCTCAGCCCAATTCTGGACAGATGTTCTTCACCCTTGTGGGTACTTCCTATCATAAGATATTCCCACGAAGTCCTGGGTCTCCTCGTAGCTGCTCTGCAGTCATCTCTGTGGGGGACTGCGGGCCTAAGTGCTCGGCATGGGAGGTTTCTGCTGAGATACCAGGCAGTAGTAGGTCAAGTCCTGGTCTCTGGGATGGCAGGTCCCTCCCCAGCCTGGCCAACCCACCTGTGGGCCTCTCATGGGGGATGCCGTGCAGGCTCAGCAGATTGGTGAGCCTCTGTATCTCCTCTAACAGCTCTGAACGTGCCTAGAGAAAGAGCTGATGGCAGGTCATGCCACTGGAGATTGCAAAGCTCCTGACCAGGGAGCCCCTGCACTTACCTTGTTACAGTTTTCCAGAGTCTCAGCCCCAACACCCCTGGTTGTTCCTTCCTGCTGTGTGGGTTCATTTTCTCTTGGGGCCTTTAAATAGCCAGCATCCTCAAAAACCTCCCTCAGCAACTTCTCATAGCCCTGAGGGTGGAGGAAGCCAAGAGAAAAGCCACCAGGGGGATGATAGAGAGGGCACAGGATGGGGCACAGCCCTCCCAGCACTCACTTGGGGGGTGATGAGCTCATCAGCTAGGTCCTGCTCCACCTGGTTCCACCTCCACTGCAGGGCCTCCGGCAGGGTTGGATATACTAAGAATCCAGAGATCAAGGCTCAGTAGAGTCCTTGGCTCCAGCACAGCCCCCATCTCCCACTCCTACCTAATAAAGAGTGGGGATGGCAGACAAGAGGGGTCTCGAACGTCAGCGCATAGACACAGGTGCTGGGCTCAGACACTTGGGCCAGTCGGTTGTTCTTCCCACAGGTAAGCTCCACCTGGGGTGAGTAGCTTGGTAAGTGGGAAGGCCTAGGCCTGCTGTTGCCCCCTGCCCTCAGCCCCAAGCCGCACCTTGCTCTGCCGACTTTGGGCACGGCACGAATCGCCATCCCTCATCCACATGCCTGTGAAGGTGTTGTTAGTGATCTCCCATTCATGCCAGATGCTGGGGAGGCACCGACATGTAAAGTTGGACTGGGAGATGGGCCATCCCACCACCCATGGGCCTGCCTACACTTACCCAAGGACCCCACTGTAGGCATTCCAGCGAAAGGTCTGCTCGTGCTGGGTCACATTGCGGAATGGGCAGAACTCGTACTTGTACCTGGGGGCACAGGACTGTCAGGTGGGCCCCAGACCCCATCTGCTGCCCACCCTGCTTACACTCACGTGGATTCCACCAGGCTAAAGCACTTTCCAGAGAGTATGAAGAGATGTGTTGGCCCTGGAAGAAGACAGCAAAATGCTGAGGTTAGTCTCCTGCACTGGTGGGCTAGAACAGGTAGACGCCCCCATGCCTCATAAGCTGGGGGCTGGTTATAAAGAAGCCAGGGGATGGGGGTGGGAAAGCCTGACCAGGCAGTGCCAAACTCATTTCCCTGGGAGGAACCACCAAACTAGCTGAACTAACCTTTAGGAGGAACTCTGGAACACAGGCCAGATTTCCAGTCAACAAAAAAGCTGCAGCAGCACATTGGTTCATGAATGTTTTTGTTTGCAAACAATTTGTTTCCTAAGCAGAAGCATTTGGTAAAATTTTGGTTTTGTTTGGGAACACTGCATCAGGTGACATTCATAACCATGACCATCTTTCCCAAACACAACTGTGGGGATCTTTTCCAAAGTCATAGAACAAATTAAGTTTGTGAAAAAAAGTACCACTATACCTTTAAGCTGGAAGGACCAGTCCTGTGTTCTGTACGCAACCCTCTGAAGGTACACAGGGCCTCTGTTGCTACAGTCTGTCCGGGACTACCTCAAGCACAGGCTATGCCTGACTTAGCTACCACAGACAATGAGGCCCAGGAAAATCCCAGCCAAGAGTAAGGCTAGAACATTAAAGACTGTCACCACCATGGGCAGGAGTAGGCTCAGAAGGGCTCCTGCCGGTCCTGGAGCTTGAAGCCAGTATGCCAAGACTAGCAGAGCTATTTTTTAATTTTTTTCCCAAAATATTTAACTTTCTTTCTTTTTATTTTTGGCAGAACCAGGGATTGAACTCAGAGTCTTGCGCTTGCCAGGGGAAGCACTTACTGTACTGAGCTATCTCCCCAGCCCCCAAGACTTAAGTTTCAACAAAACTACAAGGGCACAAAGAAAGTTTGTTCAAAGGAGGAAAACAAGAACCAAAAAAACCCATTGGAAAATTCTATATCCAGGAAAACGTTCTTCAGGAATGAACGGCTGTGTAGCTTAGTGGACAAGAGCATGCTTATGTATTTTGGAGCTCTGATACTTGTGTACATGTCATTGTTACATAGTGGTAAATTCATTCTTACAAATCTAGTGTCCTTTTTTAACTTTTGTGAGTGCTTTCTGACTTAAGTCTACTTTGACATTTTGACTTTTGTAGTCACCCCAATTGTTTGGCATGTCTTTTCCATCCCTTCACTTTCAGCCTATTTATCTTTGGAGCTCAAATGAGTCTCTTAAGAGCAACTACAAGACATCAGAGCTCCAAAATAAATGCTTAAGATCCTAGACCCACAAAGTCCCTCCCTAAAAAAAAAAAAAAAAAAAAAAAGGTCAAGGACATTTCCAGGTAATAAAACCTGACAAATTGGATTATCTTGGTATAGGCAGAACTGCCTTAGCAGAAATGCCAGGTGGAGCCTGGATAGGAAAAGACAAGCAGAACCAAGCTCTCCATTTCAGACAGACAATGGCCAATGAGAAAACTCAGACTGTCATATCTTGGGCTTGTGTATCTGTGATTAAACTTAATGCAGAAAAACTAATTAGAAATCTGTCAGTTACACAATGTAACAAGGGAATTTGTGACCAATTACAGAACAAGCTATATGAGTAGTTTTTGTTTGTAATTGAAGTTGGTGTAAATGTAGTTTTATAATTCAAAATTTTGTATGCAAACCCCACAGTAGCAACAGTGAAAATGATGATAATGTGTATGAAAGGTAATCAAAATATACCACTTTAGGGCTGGGGAGGAAGCTCAGTGGCATAAGCGCCTGCCTGCCTGGCAAGCATAAGGTCCTGAGCTGCAGAGGCTGAGGTACAGATCACCTGAGTCGGCATTAGACGCCAAGCTGAGGAACACAGTGAGCCAGACTGGGAAAAGGAGGGGTGGGGAAGCCACTACAAAACCCAACAGTAGCAAATACCTATAATCATCAGTACTTAGGAGGCTGAGGCAGAAGGATCACAAGTTCAGGGCCA
The DNA here is from genome assembly GCA_004027165.1 of Ctenomys sociabilis. Classification (NCBI taxonomy): domain Eukaryota; kingdom Metazoa; phylum Chordata; class Mammalia; order Rodentia; family Ctenomyidae; genus Ctenomys; species Ctenomys sociabilis. The sequence continues at coordinate 4,950 of PVKA01027803.1, read as the reverse complement.
GCCTCAAAATAAAACACCACTGCAAGATATCTTACTTTTTATTTTTGGGTGAAACCGGGGATTGAACTCAGACCCTTGTGCTTGCCAGGGAAGCACTTATTCCACTGAGCCATCTCTCCGGCCCCTAAGACATCTTATTGTTTTCTCTAGTTCTTAAATAGATTACATTTGCAACACAGTATAAAGAATAAAAGACTCACCACTAGTACAATTATTTCACTCCAAAAAGGCAAAGACAGGCCATGAAGTCATAACAGAACAGAAATGGCTGTACTAAGATGAGACAAAATAAACTATAATAAACTGTTAGAGAAAAAGCATTGTTAATAAAGATGTGGCCTTTTAATATAATGGTATATTACTCAGTCATAATAAGGATAAACCACAGGCCGGGGATATAGTTCAGTGGTACAGTACCTGCCTGGCAAGCACAAGGTTCTGAGTTTGATTCCACGTACCAGAAAAAAAGATGGTAAAAAATATGAAAACAACATTTTGAAGCCTGGGGATATAGCTCAGTGACACAGCACCTGCCTGGCAAGCACAAGGTTTTGAGTTCAATTCCCCATACAAAAAAAAAAGGGTAAATCAGAGACTTATCGGTAAATGGATGCAACCCAGACCATACTTCTAAAGAAAATAAACCAGATGCACATGAGTAAACATATTGTCTCCCCTAGCGTAAGAACCTGGAAAAGGAGATAAAATCTAAAGTGTACAATGGACGTTGTAAACTGGGAAGAAACTTCAAAAGGAAAGGGGAACTGGGATAAGGAACTGGAGAAAAAGGAAAAGATTATACACATACATACATATATATATGTGACAATTGATAGCTCCTTGAAAAGAATGATTTGTGCTAATATTTGGACAATTAAATGCTGATATCTTGTACTCTTGAGTAACTACAAGATAATAAACAATGTATTAACCATTGTTAGCCCATTATTTTGAAATTTTTTTTTTCTGTTTTAGAAAAGGAACACTATGTTGTAAAAGGGTCAGTTCACCAAAGTACAACAATTTTATGTGTCAGAGAGCTCCAAAATATGCAAAGCAAATGTTGACAGGTTAAAGGAGAAAACAGTCGTACTGTAATATTTGGAGCTATGGCCATTCCACCTTTAATAATACAGAACCACCACAGGGAAGGTCAAAAGAAAAAAAGGGTGTGAGCAACATGATAAGCCAACTGGACCTAAAAGCCATATGCAAACACTCCATCCAACAATAGAAGACACATATTTTTAAGGACACACCATACTGTATTACAAAACTAGTTAATGAACTTTGAAAGACTGAGATCAGCTGAGTGTGGTGATGGATGCCTGTAAATTTAGCATGTGGGAGTCTGAGACAGAAGTTTGAGGCCTGCATGAGTTGCATAGTTAGTTCAAGAGAAGACCAGCCTGAACTGTCTCAAAGAACAACAGAAACAATGAGCCCAACCTAGCCAATGTAGTGATTTAATAAGACCCTGTCACAAATAAGAAAGGGCTGGGGATATAGCTCAGCATGAAGGTCCTGGGTTCAATTCCCAGTACAGCACACACACACACACACACACACACACACACACACACGAATCATACAGTCTGTCACAAATGAATGCAACTAGAAATCACATATGGAAATTACTACATTCTTACGCAGGGGGTCAAAGAAGAAATCACAAGAATTAGAAAACACCAGAGACAAGGTGAAAATACATCTCAGGACTTAACAGCAAGGACAGGGTAAGAGGGTGATGTACAGCTGTAAATACTGTACAAAGAAAAAAACTCATGCCAATAAGGTGTTTTACATGCCCCCCCCAACTGGGGATTGAACTCAGGCCCTTGGGCTTGCCAGGCAAATGCTTATTCCACTGAGCCACTTCCCTGGCCCCTAGGTGTCTTACATGTTAAAGAGCTAAAAAAAGGATTAAACAGCCTAAAGGGAGAAGGCAGAAAATAATGGTACAGCAGAGATAAGTAAAACAACAAAAAGTAAAACCAAAAGTTGTTTTTTATTTTTATTTTTTTAGGAAAATGTCTACACAGTTTTCAGGGGTCTCACTATTAGATCAGACTTGTAGTGATCCTCCTGTTTACAGCATCCCAAAAGCTGGGTGACAGGCCCACACCACCACACCCAGTCTCAAGTTGCCATTTCAACATGCCCCAGGGGTGGGGCCAGCATGGCAGGCCCAGGGATCAACCCAGGCCCCTACACCTGCTTGAAGGCACTTTAATCTGCTGAGCTATTTGGCTGGCCCTAAAAGTTGAGTTTTTGAAAAGATAAAAATAGACTCACCAGGCCAAAAAGGAAGACTAAAAACATTAAAATCAGAAATAAAAGGTTGGTAACAACAATTTTTACAGAAATAGAAAAGGATAAGACAACAGTATGAACAATTACCACAATTTGATGACCTAAATGAAAATGATGAGGTATTAGGAAACACATGCAGTCAGAACGTCTAGAATGTACCATAAAGGTTAAAGAGCTAGTATAACTGAAAACCTCCAGATAAAGATAAGTCTAAGCAGCTTTACCAGTAGTTTTTTCCCCCACATATTTTAAAGAACTAACAATGATCAGTCTCAGACAGTTGGGGCTGTGTGGCCTATACTACTCTGATACTAAGGCCAGAGAGAGACATCTCAGGAGACCAGCATCCTATTAACACTGATGCTGAAGTCCTCAACAAAACACCAGCAAACTAGCTGGCCCCGATGGTGGCATCCATCATCAGGAGGCTAAAGCAGGAGGTGCCCAGGAGTTTGAGGCTAGCCAGGGCAACACCACCACCCTGTCTCCCTTGTTCCAGTCCCTGGTCTCTTTTTTTTGAGATAAAGTCTTGCTATATAGTTTAGGCCAGCCTTCAACTCTATGTAGTCCAAGCTGGCCTCTAATTTCCTGGGTTTAAGCCCTAGCAATGCATGTGTATGTACATGTACACACACACACACACACACACACACACACACACACACCCGGGAGCAAACTAAATTCAGCATATGAAAGAAGACTAATACCTGAGCAAGGTATTTTTCTTTCTGGACACAGAAAAATCAATACATGCACTGACAGAACAAAGGGGAAAACCACATGATCATTTCAATTAGTGCACAAAAAGCACTTAGCAGAATTCATCCTTTTGTGATTTAAAGCACACTGAAACTCTGCCAAATGAGAAATGAAAAAGACTTCCTCGTAAAGGTCATATAGACTGATGCCACACTCAGTAGGTTCTTTGCGCAAGGCCAGGAGCAGGACACACTGGGCACTGCTGTGCAGCCAGAGCAACAGCAAGGAAGGAGTAAGGTCACCTCTTTGTGAATAACCTGGTTTCCTATGTAGAAAACCCTAAAGGTCCCACAAAAACCTTGTCTAGGATAGGGGAGCAAGGAGATGGCTCAGTAGAATCAGTGCTTCCCTGGCAAGGGCAAGGGCCTGAGTCCAATCCCCAGTTCCACAAAAGAAAACCAAACTTGTTAGGAAAAATAAAATTACAGCATACAAAATCTGCATTCAGGGGCTAGGGAGATAGTTTGGCAGTCTTAAGTGTCAGTCTGGCAAAAGCAAGGACCTGGGTTTGATCCCCAGCACCTCATGTCAGACAGCCACCAAAACTGGGCCTGGTGGCACACACCTGTAATCCTAATGCCAGGGAGGCTGAGACAGGAGTGTCACTATGAGTCTGAGCTGCATAGTAAGACCCTGTACCAAATACATAAAATTGGAACAGCACAGGAAGCCCAGACAAGAATCTTCAAATATACAAATGACTTGACAAGGGTGCCAAAACTATTCAGTGAGGAAAGGTCTCAACAATGCCAAGAAAGCTGGACCCTAACCTCATAGCATATACAAAATGGGTCAAACACATAAGGATCTTGAAAATGGAGGAAAAGCCTTGAATTTGGAAATGATTTCTTGGATTATAACTAAAGCACAGATAGTAAAAACAGAATCAGACAAACTGGACCAAAAAAACTTTTTATTTTTTCGAGACAGGATCTCATTACGTAGTTCAGGCTGGCCTTGAACTCTGGATAATTCCTACCACCTCAGCCTCCCAAGTACTGGGATTACAGGCCACCAAAATGAAAATTTTCTGTGCATCAAACAGCAGCCCTAAAAATGGTACAGTTTTAGTGTGGCAGTTCCTCCATGTCATGGTTTACATTTAGATGTCCCTGCAAAGCCTCATGCAATTATAATCAAGATCTTTGAAGTGTGATTGGATTATAGGGACACTATCACTCTCTGACCTGGTGTGGCCTGACCAGGTGTGGCCTGGTCAGAAGAGGTGAGTAACCAGGAAGATTTATATTTTCCTTCCTGGCTCTTCCTGGGACACCATGATAGGAGCAGCTCTTTGTGAAGGCTCCTCTGTCATACCATTCTACATTGGAGCTAGGTGGCCTTAGACTGTACTGTGAACCAAAACACACCTCTCAGGCCAATGAGATAGCTCAGTGGGCTAAAGCACCTTCTTAGGTAAGCTGAGGCAAGCACAGGGCCTGAGGTTAGATAGTCCATGGCACCACATCTGCACCAGCCCCGTTCCCTGGTGCGCCGAGCTGGCAACCATGTCCAGGCATGGTGGTGCAGGCCTGTAATCCCAGAGCTGGGGAGGCTGAAAACAGGAGAATCACTACCAGTCTGAGCTGTGTAGTGAGACCCTGTACTAAATACATTAAAAAGTTTAAAAAAAAAAAAAATCCCTGACACCAAAAAAAAAATCCTCAAGTTAGGATGGTGGCAGGTAGGCTGAAGAAGGAAGCCAGGAACTGCCGAATGGAGCAGAGTTTTAACCTAGGGTGGTGAAAAGTTGTGCCACAGAATCGCACACTTTAAGGTGGTGAAATGGCAAATTAGATTGTTGGTCTTTTGCTCTTGGGAATCAAACCAGGGGCTTGTACAGGCAAGACAAATGCTTTGCAAAGAGCCATATCCTCA
>PVKA01027802.1:0-30109 GCA_004027165.1 Ctenomys sociabilis | reverse complement strand
GCTATATAAAAACCTGTAAATATAATATCATGTATGCACCTTGTACAATACCAAAACGTTATGAAAACAGTTTGCAATGTATTATTTCATCGACTCTGTATGGTTATGGTGTTTTGAAACTGTCTGATTGACATTTGTATTTCAATAAAATAAAAATAAATGGAAAAAAAATAAATAAAAAAATAAAAAAAATAAAAAAATATAGAAACAAATTAACAAATAATGGAATGAATGAATGAATGAATGAATGAATGAAGAGGTAACTCTATGCAAAGACTGTGGGTTTAATGCACAGGAGAAGAAATGAAATTGTCCTAGATAGAAAGATAGATTGATAGATAGATATACAGACAGACAGACAGATAGATAATTAAATAGAAAAGACAGGTAAATAATATTAGAAATTCATTATCTCTTCTCAAGTCTGGTTTATGGTCCTAAAGTCATTTTTCTATAAATTAGAATAAAAAGGATTTTTCCTTCTGAGTGGAAGTGGCTCTTGAAGTGGAGAGCCTTTTGAACAAACAGAACTTCATGCTGAGGAAAATGATAGGGGAATCCTGATGTGCAGAGCAGAGCACACGCTTGGCACCAGCTCCTGCACTCCACATGCTCCAGCATCTCCGCGTGGTCACATGTGCACATGGATTCTTTTCCCTGGCAGTATTTCCAAGGAGGTTCAAACCATCCAGGGTACGAGAGTTCACACATGGTCATGAGCACCTGCTTGTAGCACTGTGACCCTATGCAGCATAGATTAATTTTCTCCCATAGAGCCTTCTTTCTCTAAACTGTATGAATAATTTGAAGAAAAAGCTAATAATACTGTCATAAAATAACATTAGTTTTCTTGGCCAAAGTTTTTACTCATGTAGAACCTAGCATTCTTTTTTATTCTCTGATAAAAACCTTTCCATTTACAAAATAACTCCTTTTTGGTTACAAAACCTCTAAAGTGGGAGAATACTTCTTGCTTCCTTTCATTTCATTTTCTGAATGTTCTTAACTATAAACACGAGCACTCATAGCCTGGAACATTAGCACTCTGTGATGATTTTTGCATAAAATGAACTTGAAGTCAGAACTGTGTTTAATTACTGATGTTTTTGTTACCAATTCAAGTATAACTCATATTAGCCATGAAATATAGCAACCTTCCTAGTGGGACCCCCAAAATGAAGACCCAAGAGTGCCACTTAGAGGGTGCTCGAATGGTGGGTACATCTAGCAAATCTGTATGTAAATTTCCTTTTCTTGGGTTACTTGCCCCCAAGGGAAGAATTTAATTCATTTTATCAAAATAAATTAAGAAAGCAGATTTCCATGAACTTTGCCTCATTTTGTTCTACAAATCTCTTCACATATCAAAAGGGCTACCTCATCTGATGGATATGTAGTCTCTTTTCTAAGTTATCAAACTTGGAATTCCCTAATTTCTTATAGTCCTCATGATAAACTTATTTCAACTTTACTCCAAAATATTTCCCTACTATACTTCTTTTATAGCTCTTCCATAAACCGTCTGTACCTTTCATTCCTTGTCCTCTACAATGTACTTGAAATAGCTGCCTGTGATAATATACACATTAGTCCAAAAATATTTACAATATATATAAAGGCCTCTCAGTGTGATACCCTGCCTTTCACCTTTAACAACAAAGAGCAAAAGATATAATACATGTGTTTGCTTCCTTGATTCCTCCTTAAATCTCATTACAGCATTTGATTCATAGTTTCATAGTTTTTGTTCTTTTTTTTTTTTTTTTTTTTTTTTTTGTGATACTGGAAATTGAACTCAGAACCCCTCACTTGCCAGGCAAATGCTTATTCTACTGAGTTATGTCCCTGGTGCTTAAAAGTTGAGAAGGATTTTTTTTTTGGTTGGCTCAGGCTGTCTTAAGGGTGCATCTGGTAAAGCCCAAGGAGCTGGGGATGGAACCCTGTGGTATCCTGCACCTGACTGCATTTTCATAGGCAGGCACTTGAGCTAACCAGCAGACCCCCACGATTCACAGTTTTGTTCTCTTAAGTAATTCAGAATGGAGTCTATAATCATGGATGTTAAAAAATTTCTGAGCTCTGCACTCTATAACGAATAAATACCATCACATAATGAGTATAACGTAGTGGTTATGTTCTTATTGGTTAACGTATGAACTGTTTCAAAAGAATCATTTGCAATGATTCTTCTCATCTGTATGCCTTAAAGACTGCATACTAATGATACTGACTGAAAACTTTTATACAAGTATTACATTTCTCTGGCTTTTAATGAGTTTTCACATTTCCTCCCAGTTATATTGGCAGTGGCTAATTTTAATTCCCATGTTAAATATAAATTGTGCATTATAAAAGAGAAATGCTTAGTGTTTGAAATATTGGCCACTCACCCCAAGGTACTCATTTTCTGCTTCTGCAGATTACTGAATTGGCTAATTACCTACAAACACTGTGTCAAGAATCCATTTCTACTAAAAGCTGATAATGTCTGAGTAGGAATAAGTGTTCATCTACAACCTGTTTTCGTAAAACCAAAATGCCCTGTATGTGTCTTTTCATAACAAACAAGAGAGAATAAAAATCCTAACAAAAGCTCCTGTGGCAAAATGATTCCTTTCTGTCCACAATGGCCTTGATCCTCACAGCATGGATTAACAGTCATCGGAGTCAAATGTGAATTGCAATTGATGAAATTAAAAAAGAACTGGATTATAAGTATAAGAATATAAGTGTTGGCTATCAACTGAATGAAACATTATTTTCTGGTTAAGAAATACTAGAAAAATACTTAATCCTAAGTAAAGTCGAACATGTTAAATTATATTTGATATGCTTCTGTTGTTTAAGTCAATACTTTTATAAAGCTTGAGGTTCATATTTATTTGGGAGGATAATTTATGAAGTATATTTGAAGCTTGCAAGAACCATATGCACTTAGTCATCTTCTGTATACTTTAGCTATTTTTTTAATGGAGGCAGGTGGACGCAGAAATGTGACATTAGCTTGTTACAGAGACTCAAATAATAAAGATGTGGATGACTACATGAGAAAAATAGGTTTATTTTCTGTAACTATTAAGAATTTGTAGCCTAAGCCGGGCGTGGTGGCGCACGCCTGTAATCCCAGCACTCGGGAGGCTGAGGCAGGAGGATTGTTGTGAGTTCGAGACCAGCCTGAGCTACAAAGTGAGCTTAAGGACAGCCTGAACTGCATAGTGAGACCCTGTCTCAAAAAAGACAAAAAAAAAAAAAAAAAAAGAATTTGTAGCCTGGTCAAATAGGCTTGGTGGTGAGCACCTATAATCCCAGCTCTTGGGTGGCTGTAAACTGGAGGATCACTGTGAGTCCAATCTAGTAGTGAGACTCTGAACACTTTGTAGACCCTTCATTAAAATACAAAAAAAAAGAAAAAAAAAAAAGAATTTGTATTATTGGGAATCTATATCTTAAACAAAATTCAATAGAGAAATATTTCTGTGATATGTATATATTAAACAAAACAGGAAAATTAAAAATCAAATAAATGCAAAATAGTAGTCACTATATGTCTAATCAGTCATTAGTGTATTCTCTTATATTCTAATACATACAGTAGCTCCTATAAGAAGCACCCACACCATTGATCCTGTGTATTTTGTTACCAGATAACAAATTTTATCATGTGAACATACTGATATCTGAAATACACGCAGTACTTTCTATTTGTTTGTCTGTCTTTCCATCACTATTCAGTTTGCTATCATGTACTTACCTATCTTATGTAATCTGTTGTGTGGTTCTAAGGACTGAATTCAGGGGCACATTTCCACTGAGAGGCATGCCCTGTCATTTTTTATCAGTATTTCCTCTTTCAAAATTTTGAGAGTTTCACTGAGTGGCCCAGGCTGGCCCCCCCAGTGGTGAACCGTGTGCCTCAGCTTCCTGACCAGCAGGAATTACAGGTATGCGCCAGTATTTTAACCCAGGACTGAATTCATCATCTTGAAGAAAGTACAATGGCATAACATAATATAATGCAAAGTAATATAGTTACAATATAAGATATTCAAATATAAGATCATACTACATACTGTCATCCACATTTTGGGTTACACTGTAATTGTACCTTAAAAGAGAAAGATTCTGGGTTAAGATTCAATTATTTGGAATTAAATTCAAAGAGGAAGAGATTTAAGCAAAGTTTGAGATAATCCAGGTGTGGTAGGCTGAACTATTTAAGATATGATTTTAAAGTCAGAATTTATAAACTAATTTAGCACTTTAAAAGTGTACACTTTGCTCTGAAATATTTTGCAGTTAATTAAAAAACAAAACAAAGCATCAAGGAGTGGCTGCACACAGGAGACTTCCTTGCAAAGCCAGAAAGCTTCATAACCCAGTAAAAATACACTCCAGGATTCTAAAGAAATGTGCACTGGACTGCTTGTAATAGAACCAGGAAAATACTTTTTGGTGTCTGACTTCAAACAAAAACATGTAGGGCCTGGCAGGAGTCCGCAGCATAAAATAGCAAAGAGAAATTCTGAAACCACATCCAGGATTTGGAGGCAAATTTTATACCAATTGGTTCTGACTGGGATCACTCCCAAAATATCAAGCCCCAATTTCTGGTGTTCCAGATCCTATGTGAGATAAGCAAGTAGGAAATACAGAGGCAGAATCGCTTGTCCATTAGGGATCGGTTTACACAATGTGCATCACAGTATTTAGCTATGCATCGCAGGGACTGGATATTTCTAAGAGATCAGAAGTAACCAGAATTGGAACAAGAGCTTCCACCTGGGCAACTAATATACTCAAATAATTTTCAGTATACTGAATATATACTGGCGGAGGGCCCATTTTCTGTTACAATTGCATGCAAAAAGTATTAGTGATACATGGATAGCAATATAAACATATCTATGCCAACTTCCAACTGTATCATTTAGTGGTCTGTAATATTGTACTATCATCTATTCGTGTAATTTCCAAATTATTAAGCACAGTGCATTGCTTTTAGTATTTTAAAATGAGGTATGGCGTAAAGATAGTGCTTCAGTCATGGTTATTTCTGGCTGTCTTATGTGAGCGAGTTCCATCAAAGGCACTGCAAAATCAGGCATGTAAATTGAGGTTATATATATTTTTTAATTTGCCAATTTCAAAAAGTGATGCTGAAAAACACATCTAATTTCTTTCTTTCATTGTTGGTTTTTTTTTTTTTCCTCAATTATTAGATTCAGTACTGGAACCTAAATATTTTTACAGAGGGAAAAGAACCATCATTTTTTATCAAATAGAAATATTAACATGATCTCAAGAACATATAATACTGCTAACGTATATCTTAGTAAAATTAAACAAATAAAATTTGGGACTATTTTGAGAAATATTTCCTTTTAAGACAGAGTTATTAATCAGGAAACAGGTCATCTCACAAATCAGTTTTGATGCTAAACTTCTGATTGGAAATGCATTTGTCATTGTCAGTGTCCAGTTAGTTGTAATATTCTTACCTATTGATTTTAAATGCATAATACTTAAATAGAGTTTTAGAAAGGTCTAGAGTAACTCTTTCTCAGGGAAACTGTTGTATGGTATTGCCATAAATGAAAGAAAAGACAGAGATGTATCCTGAAAAAATACAGGTGATGTCACCTTTGTAGTAGCTTTCTTTAATGATTTTAATCTCAATCTCCAAAGCTCTCAAAACCACTAACAGTTTTTGTAAAGCTCAAAGCCACCAATGGCACATCAACCAATGACGCAGTTTACAGTTTGTTGACAAAACAAATTTGTAGTCTCCTTGTTGAAGAGGTTATCTATCAAATTTAAAGATAAGAACATCCACATTGATGCAGAACATATATGATAAATGAAGTTCCTGCTTCCTGGCTGTGTCTAAACTGAGCACACAGGGAGAAAAAAAAAAAAAAAAAAAAAAAAAAAAAAAGCACTGCTGATTCTCTGTACATTATTTGTGGACTTACTAAGCTTAGCAAGTAGGCCACAAATGATTCTGAGTTCCTCTCTGAGGAATTTACTTTTACACCCTTATTCAATTCTATGTAATGCTTCCACTTTCTTTCACTATGTTGATAAAAATAGGCTTGTTTTGGTGGCAATTTCACTGAACAAAGAGAATACTTCCTTTTTCTTATAATCTAAAAGTAGATTTCATGAAAATAACACTCTAGAGAATAAAATGGAGGCTAATTTTCTCTGAATTAGTCAATTATTTGGAATGACTAGCAATTAAGAATGAGCTTTCAAACCAGATGTCTAGAAGATGAGATACAGTTTTTCCTCAAAGATACACTATATCTCAAGCCCACTTACATTTAATACACATGCATGTCAAAATCAGTAAATATAAGTAAACACAATGATTCTTCTTCAACAGTTCTCCTTAACACTTTCGTGATATGCATGAAGTGTGGAGTTTGGCACAGATTAACTTTTCCAGAACTGAATTTCCTACTCAATCTCTTCCATTCTTCCATCAGCAGTTTATTTATTTATTTTTTATTATTTTTATGTATTTGTTACAGGGTCTCACTATGTAGATTGAACTTGTAGTGATCCTCCTGGTTTCAGCCTCCCAAGCAACAGGATTACAGGCGTGAGCCACCACGCCCAGTCTCAATGGCTGTCTCAGTGTGCCCCAGGGATGGGAAGGCACTGCACACTGAGAATCAAACCCTGGTCCCTGTTCTCTGCCTAAGCAGGCACTTTAGTCTACTTAGATATCTGGCTGGCCTCATGCCAGCAATTTTACAAGTATTTTTTTTTTTTCTTTCAATTTTTGTGAAGTCATGCTGCTCTGCCTTAAACAATGAGTGCTATTCAATATTTTTTATTTTCTTCCATTCAAGTGTAAGCATAGTAAATATGGGAGGCTATCTTTTTCTGGATAGTATTTATCATTGACTCGGCTTTTATGGATCCATGATACTTTATTGCAAAATGAAAAAGCTAGATAAAACCAGGAGTTAACTTAGGATCTACTTTTCTCAGATTTTTTTCATAGTGCTTTTTCTTTTCATTTTTTTATTTATTTGGTACAGGTTTTCTCTAGACTCATAGTGATCCTCCTGCCTCAGAGTCCCCAGGGCTGGGATCACAGGTATGTGCCACCACACCTGGTTTCAGTGACTGACACAGCTTGTCTGTAGTTCTGGGACCAGCAAGGCATATAATACTGGGGATCAAACTCTGGTCCTTGTGCTTGCTAGACAGTCCCTTAGACCACTGAGCTATCTCCTCAAGCCCTCATTGTGTTTTCTTTCTTTCTTTCTTTTTTTTTTTTTTTTTTTTTTTTTTTTTTTTTTTTTTTTTTTTTTTTTTTTTTTTTTTTTTTTTTTTTTTTTTTTTTTTTTTTTTTTTTTTTTTTTGGTGGATCCAGGGTTAAATTCAGATCCTTGTGATTGCTGGGCAAGTGCTTAGTCTACTGAGCCATCTCCCCAGCCCCTTATGTTTTCTTGATATATAAAATCTATTCAGTTTTTACTATAGACCATAAGTATCTGCAGCTAGTTTGTATATACTGTTAACTACAGTATTTTTGTAGGGAAATATTCAAATATTAATATCCAGAAGGAGCTTGAGTTTCATAGATTTTTCCAAGAAATAGTAAAATAAAATTAGGAGTAATCATTGGATAAATAAAGGTTTTATTTGACTTACTATTATTAGAGTTTCTTGTAAATATATGTAGCTACTTACTAGTTAATTTAGATAATATATATTGTACAACTTAAATAATCTAATATCTTTAATAATAATACACACGTACATTTTTTCTGATTTATTCTTTACTACCAAGTTGCACAGTTAATATACCCTAGGTTATATTAATAGTATTTGATAGTAACCCTTTAAAAGTGTTTTAAAATAATTTATTTGCATAAGAAATACTCACTATTGTAGAACACTATCTATTTGTTCTGGAGCCTTGCAAATATTAAATGCCAGAAGAGCTTGAGAATAAAAATAGCCCTAAAATCAATTACAGAAGTTAAAGGTGCTCAGATCCATCTCTTTGTCTTTTAACTAGAGATTAATCAACCAATCTAAGGTTCTAACTGAAGGAACTAAAATCTTGCAAATAGAAGAACTGAGTCATAGTCTACTGTAATACAAACAGATTTCCAATTCCAATATGGAATTATTATTTCAATAAAACCTAGCCCACGAGTAGATGACCACATCTTCTTAATTTATGTTAAGAAGAACATCTTAATTTCTAATAAGAATATATTCTTTTATTAACATGCAATCATTATACATAATGTATAAATATAATATATTTGCTATCATCAAATTTTACAGTGGAATATTGGTGCAATATATTAGTTTGGAAGTATGAGGTAGTAATAAAATTTCTCTTACTCTAGTTAGTCAGGGAAATTTAAAATCACAGAAAATTCTATACATTTTTATTAGATTTTAAACTCCTACTAAAGTTTGGATTTTTGTACCTGCACAGAGGGCACTTTTTTGCTGTTTCTCCACATGCTCAGTCTTTTCCTACTACTTCATTTTCTCAACATGATCCACCTTTTATCTTTCTTCTTCCTCAGCACTACCCTCTTCTGTAGTAAAATTAAATGGAGATAAACCAAACAAACAACATTTGCCAAGTCAGTGTAGAGTTCAGCAAATTCCAAAAGTCCTCTAATAAATTATACAACACAGTGAGGATCCATAAATTTCCTCTTGACAGTTCCAACCCTCAATGAAAAAGAAACAGCATCTTTGGATCCCAAGGCTCTTCCACACCAAAACAAAACAAAACAAAAAGTTTCCTCTAAGTTGCAGTTTGATCTTTTTTTTCCAGAGGAAGAAAGAGATACATTTATCACTTCCAAGGTACATTTTGAGGTCAATTCCTGTTATGTTTTACACAGCTTGGTACATAATTCACTTATTATGTAATGTTAAACTTATTTTTGAAAAAGAACAAAAATCTTCCCCTGTTCTTCCAAGGTCACAGAGAGAAGTGGTATGCTAATCGCTTGTCTATTTAACTGTTTTACTTTGAGTTTACAAGATAGGTTTAAGGAAAAACAGCAAGAACTCTCAGAAGGAGTGCGCCCATATTCTCAGAGGCTTGTTGATGATTATAATGCATGTCACCGGAATGAAAATCCAAACATCTTGCCTGTACATATAGTCAGTGTCTAGAATGCTTCTGTTTTAGAAATGTTTGCTTTTGTTTGTTTGTTTGCTTTTTCAGTACTAGGAATTGAACTCAGGACCTTGCACTTGCTAGGCAAGTGCTAATTCTACTGAGCTGTCTTCCCAGAATGCTTGTATTTTACGAAAAGTAAGATTAGCTAATAAATACAAATAGACTTTTAGTCCCCATTAACTATGTTCATATTTAGTTTCAAGTGAGTAAATTTTTAAGCTTTTTTTGGATTATCTCTGGCTCATTTAGTTTTTATAGTTTTTAATTTGGTCCTGCTTTGAGGCAGGTCCCAAGACAAATATACTAACTCAAACATATTTAAGTCCCGAAAAAGGACAAAAATTGTGTTTTGCACAGAAATTCCATACTATGAAGTCAGAGAATACAAATAAGGATACATAAACAGTATTTTGGGTGGGGCATATGGAACATCCTCCACTGGGTTCTGTATGACCTATTAGGCTACTAATAAGCTAGCTAATTAACATGAGCAGTTATAAGATTTATAAGAACATAATTATTAGCTCTTTTATTTGAGGCCATTTTTTTTCTTTCAAAATAAATATTTTATTGTATGTGTAGTTTTTTAAAGTCCTTCAATTCCTTTGAAGAATTAGAGGGTTTTTTAGTAGATATGTGCTCATATGGCTGAAGAAGTACAGACTGGGTAAATTATAAAGAAGAATCATTTATTTTATCCTGTTTTGGAGACTAGAAGTTCAAGATTAAGACAATACTAGATTCAACATCTGACCAGGACCACTCTAGTTATCAAGAAGAGCCGTGTTTTGTTTTGCCTTTTGTTTTTCTAATTTTCATATCTTATTAATTTTCATAAGAAACAAATAGCAATGAGACAGTTTCAAAACAGGTTAGTAAGACAGTTACAATAATTAATACACTGCATATTGTTGTCTTCATAGTAGTAATTCATAGTACAAGATGCAGACATGATATCATGCCAAACACTATTAGCACAAATCTTTCTTCTCACTGAATTAAGAGAAAGTAGCTGTATATCTATCCTAATATATATATTATTATATAATATCCTATTATATACATCCCTACGAAGTGGTCCTTCATTTATATCTTCTTTTTTGTTTAGCTTTGTAGGAGATGGGTATTCCATTGCCATTTAAATATTGTAAGTGCATGAATTCAGCAAAATAATCTAATATAATCCAGTAGTCCATAATAATATTGGTTTATCCACAGGGCTTGCAATGTCAAAAGTTGTTGACTTGGGTCTTTTACAGCTCAATATGTTTACATAGCTTTACTTTTAATACTTTATTTTTATATATGTTTTCTGGATGGTGAAGATCAAGATAAAGCAAGAACTATATAATAAGAACTGTAACTTTTGTGTCTGCCAAGGTCAGTCAAATCCTCTCAGGAATTAGCCTGAAACACTAACACAATTTGTAGATCTTTTGTCATTGTCAGCCATGTGGATGAGTCATGGCCATTTCTTGACCAATTTGCTCTCTGCGAAAGCCTGAGAGAATGTTTTCTTCCCATGTGCCTCTCCTTAGGTGAATTATATATTGTTGATCATTTTCCTCTGTGGCCTCATAATCTCTGGGATCAGAAAATTTGGGACACCACTGAGTTATGGGATGTTATAGTAAGCAACTGCATCGAGAATAGCAATTTTTAATACTAGGGCCATACTTGGAAAAATGACATGCCTGTCATTCTGGTCTTCTAAATATGTACTTCTTTTAATGTCATATCAATTACTGTTATACTTTCTCTCAAGTGAATTTTTGTTTGAAAAAAGGGTAATAGAAGCCAGGGAGATGGCTCACTAGAATAAGCATTTCCCTGGCAAGTGAAGGGTCTGAGTTCAATCTGTGGTTCCAGAAAAAATTAAAAGGTTAATAAATGTAAACAAGAGTCAAGAAAAATATGTCATAAGACTCTTGTGCTACAACACTGTATATGGTTAGATTTTTAAATTTCTATATAAAATATGTAATTATTTAGTTCTATTTATTTAATATTTTTATTTTTTTCTTTATGTTCCATAGGGATTTAAATTTATTAAATTTAAATTTAATACATCAATTAAATTTAAATTTAATACATCAATGCTTGATGGAAAATACCTGCTACATGTTATGTCTAAGATGACTGATATTCAGACAGATAGTGAGGTTAACTCAATTGCCTATGTTTTAGGGTAATAAAAGCTTCTCTTCTGGAAGGTTAACAGCATAATTTTTCAGACCAAAAAAAAAAAAAAAAAAAAAAAAAGAGACAAAGAAGGGTAACAGGGATAGACAATATTTTGGCCTTGGCCATTCAAGGTCAGTGAGGACTCAAGACATCAGAAGAGCAATGTTTGAAAAATCTCCTGACATGGTAAATGCAAATGGACAGCCAGACCCTCAGGTAGCTGCCAACAGCCCTTCCAGAAGGGGTCACTGCACAGACGAAGGCAAGGCTCTCTTTTTTCACTTTTCAAAAGTTCATATTTCTTCTTTTATTTTTTATTTTCTTGGGTGCCTTGTACTGATAGAGTACCTCATATACGCCAGGCCATGTTTCACCACATAATTATGACTCCCCTGCAAGTCTTACCTCTCAACACTACACGATGAAAGATGTATTTCAATACGGGAATGTTGGAGTGCATTCATCCTACAGCATAGGTCAAGATTTGAATTCTTTACTCTCGGAGATTAAGATATTAGCATATGTATTTTACTTATTTGGTTTCTTATCATCATAAGTATTATCCACACATGGACTGCTCCTTAACATATTGACACATTTTTTATAATTAGGAAAATATCAATGCTTATTAATTATTAGGGACAATCATAGTATAAATTTAAAATAGGAGAATGAAAATTATTTCCATGTATTCTCTTTTTAATTTCTTTGTCCTACATGCACACAGGTTAACAATTCTGAAACCATTATCTGTACAACACCAGTAAATCATGTCAAATCATGGAAAATTTTCAACTTTCTCATTTTTCATTAAGTAACAGAAAGGGACTGCGAGACTGTAGAGGTTCACCAGTTTACCTATGAGTGGATTAAATTTCGCAGATCACCGTAAACTCATGTTTAGCTAAATGTAGATAACGATGTTGAGCACAGGAACACTTGTAGATCTGAAAATACATTTTGGTTACTATACACTCATATGCTCTCTTGTTCTTAGCTCTGCCACCTAAAGGCCTCACACTGAGGCAGGAACAAAATGCAGCTTTTAAATATTGCTATTATTACTTACAAGTGCCTTCTATAATATATCATCCTTACCAAGGTGAACACAAAGTAATCACGAGTAAATGTCACTATTTAGGGGCTGAGGAGATGGCTCAGTGGAATAAGTGCTTCCCTGGCAAGTGCAAGGGCTTAAATTCAATCCCTGGTTCTTCAGAAAAGAAGAAGAAGAAGAAAAGAAAAGAAAATTTCATTATTTAAAATTTAGGTTGGGTACAAATGCTGTATGTTTCATTTTTTGTGTGTGTTTTTGGTGTCAAGTAGAGCAAATAGTCAACCTTGTATTAGTACAAATATCAAAGATGATGTTTATCAAAAAGTTTCCAGGATATTGAGAGCATACAATTACTTTAAGACATAAAAATTCAGTAAATCTGCAGTAAATTTAATGAATGCTTATTACAAACAGGGTTTCAAGTCAATTATATTTGGATTGCAGTATGTTTACATTTTATGTTATCCAATAAGAATACACAAATGACTATAAAATGTTGAAAGCATATAATGAGATGTCAAGGTGATTAAAGTACTATGTCAAATATATTAAATGTACAATAAACAATAAGTTTATTCCACATAATTTTAAAGTTCAGAAACAGTTTTGTGTACAAGTGAGTCCTGGAATTTGGCTAAAAAATAGCTATAAAAGCAAAGAGAGAAACAATTTTGGAAACAGGAGAATAATGTTCCAAAAACTGAAGGGGAGATAGTAGGTCGTTGCATAAATAAGAAGATCTAAGCATGATGCTGCTGGATGGTGCGTCCCATTTCTCTGGAGGTCGACGCAGGAGAATCACTGCAAATTCGAAGTCTAAACTATGCAATGAAGACAAAAACAAAAACTGAAAAGAACAGAGACCAGATGCTTTGGAGTACAATTGATATTTGTTATAAAACAACAAAATAATTGCAAAATATAAAAATGTTAGCTCTTACGATCCTACTAATATTATAACTCAATTTATTTTAGTACTAGAATTTAAGTAATATTTCTAGCATGTAAGAACTTTATCAGAAATGTAAGACATGAGAGAGTAATTCTTAAAAAATTACAAGTAAAGCCTAGTCTCTTTTCAAGATGTCATTATATACATACATGTAAGTAAAATGTACATACTAGAATTAAGTAATGTATAATTTATTCAATATATTGTAAAAAAGTATATAAAATAACATATATATGGGCACATAGATGTGTTACATATATGCTTCCATATCTCTTTATCTGTATCTCCATATCTTGTACCTTCATAGATGACTTTATATCCTGAATTGATTCAAACTGTTCACTTTTCACAGTAGTTTTGACTTTGAGGAAGGGCTGAATTGCATAGTTGCACACAAGGTAAATAAAATAAATGAGAGAAAGTGATGTTTATAGTCCTCTTATGTCTTCGATGATATTTCAAAAACACATTCACCAAGTTTTTGATCACATTGTGCAAAGGCATTTGAGAAAGACGACCTCTGAGACTGCTTTGGAAAGTGACAAAAACGATGGGATAAAGGTGTTTGAAGTGCCAGGAGATGCATTTTGGTGGGGATTACTGACAGTGTTTGTTTTGTCATAATATTTTTGAAAATCAGCATATCTTTCAAACATATTTGCTAAGCT
The DNA here is from genome assembly GCA_004027165.1 of Ctenomys sociabilis. Classification (NCBI taxonomy): domain Eukaryota; kingdom Metazoa; phylum Chordata; class Mammalia; order Rodentia; family Ctenomyidae; genus Ctenomys; species Ctenomys sociabilis. The sequence continues at coordinate 16,073 of PVKA01027802.1, read as the reverse complement.
TCTGGGAAACATTGATTGGAACTTTGTGTTATGCACTAGGAAAACTATATGTATGCATATTAACTTTTTAAAATATGTAATTAAAATATAGGAAATAGAGATTTTTTCAAAATCCATCCCAATTTCACTATAATAGGTGCATTATTGCATCATACTTATATTAGTTTACATACCAATATTTTATGAAGCTAATAACATTATCTGTGACACACATTTAAAACATGAGGAGTATGTAGCTTATGAATCTTTACATATTTTTAATCTGAATATATATGAGAGGCTTGTTCAATTTAGAAAAAATTAAATGGACTAACAATACGTTGATAATGTCATTTATGATGACATAAAGTCTAGTAGTTTCTGTTGTTTATATATTTGTTTCATGTAAATGTGTGCATATAATTCTAGATAACATTGCATATATAAAGGCAAAAGAAGCAGAGATGCATAGCTTAAAATTGATTAATATGGCAAAATTACCATCTTTTTTTGCCTTCACCTTATTTTAGAGGAGGTCTTGCTGTCCCCAGAAGTGTGAGAGTGTAATGCGATAGGCTTTTATGGCAGTTGAAGAAATTTAGCATTTGCCTCTATTGGATAGTAGAAATGTATTCATTTATACAAAAATAATAGAAATAAAATGTATGTGACTTTGGAGCTTTAAAATTTCCCAAAATATTAAGGACTCTTAAAATTAAACCACTTTAACTTTGCTATATTTTATGGGTAAAATACTGAAATAAAAATTAAGATACAAATGAAGGGAAGACCTAATAGCTCAATGGGGGGTCAGGGAGATGGCTCAGTAGAATAAGCACTTGCCTAGCAAGTGCAAGGGCCTCAGTTTAATCCCCAGTTCCACAAAAACAAAACCATCCAGCAGAAAAGTATGAAAATGAGGTGTAAAAATTAAGCCATATTAATATGCTGAGCTGTGAAAGGCTCAAGTCAACAACTTCTAACATTGCCAGTCTATAGGCAACCCACTACTATTATGAAGTACTGGACTACATTGGATCATTTTGATGAACTCATGCACCTACAATATTTAAATGGCAGTGGAATACCCATCTTTGACAAAACTTAACTAAAAAGGTGGATACAAAGGAAGGACCATTCCCAATTTTTATATACAAATTATTTAGAGTAGATATACAGCTACTCTTTGTTAGTTTAATGAGAAGAGTTGTACTAATAGGATTTGGACAGGATATCATGCCTGCATCTTGTACTATGAATAACCCCTAAGAAGATAACAATATGCAATGTATTAATTATTGAAACTGTCCTATTAATCACCTTTGAAACTGTCTCATTACTGTTTCTCAATAAAATTAATAAAAAACAAAACAAAACAAACAAAAAACAAATAGCTCAACGAATTAAAGCTCCTGCAAGCAGGTGCCAGGGTCAGGGGTTCTGCCATGGTGTAAACTCCCAAGGTGTGCACTGCGAGGGCAACTGAGACGGGGTGTGGTGGTGCATGCCTGTAATCCTAGCTCTCGGGAGGCTGTAAACAGTCGGATCACTATGAGGCTGATCTAATAACGAGACCCTAACCACCTTTCCCTAAAAACACAAAAAGATTATTTGAGTCTTACTTATAAAAATGATGGTGAAGTTTAATACACAGTTTATAATACAAATTTTAAAATTCCACATAGAATTTGTCATCAATAAATATATGATAAAGAAATTATTTTTATTTGAAAAATACATTAATATGCAGAATAAATACTAACAATTTCATTTTCTCCTTATACCCTGATTTTTATTGAATAGAAATTTATGCTCAACTTTTGACTTTTAAACATATGATAGAGATGGGAATTTATTTTGCTGCCAACCCAATGTCCCTGTCCTCCAAGAAGATGAACGTTTGTCTCAGTTAAGATGGCCTTAGAAATCACACTTCAGCTTCAAAATATTCACATAAACAGCTGATTACTTGAAAGCTATAACAGTTTCAAATACTTCTAATAATAGTAAAATCTTAGTTGAAGATGAACTTGAAAATCCTGAGCTTCAGTTAGATTGGTGTTAGGCTGCTATTAGACTCCATAAAACAAGCTTTCCTTGCAAATTGCAATACCACTAATTGTACTAGTACTGCTAATTCTATTTTTATTTCAAATATTACTATATTTAAAAAGTATTTGTGCTCTAATATACATGGTTTAAAACTGCTTTATTACTATATTTTTATGCACATATGAGAGTTAAAAATTAAAACTGTTTTGAGTGCTCGTCAGCCTTTACTGTAAATTCAGTATGAGGAATTTATTTTTCATTAAAGGTAATAAAAAATAAAGATCAATTGGTTCCAGAAATTTTTAGGGGAAAATGAAATAACATGACAAAATAATATGTACAAACTATCTGTATATCTATAGAAATTAACCAGCAAATAAATATATATAAAATGTATGTCTGAAAATACACTTTCAATGTGCTAACATTATTACAAATTGCACTGTAATGACAAGCATATCATTAAATTCTATGGATTTAAAAGAACAGACCTCTTTTTTTGTATTTGTTGACTTTTATAAATAAGCTAATAAAAAATTGAGCAAAGGAAATAATAATCAAGTAGCATCAATAGTAACTTAGATATTTACTTCAAAGCAAATTATTTATCACGGCAGTAATTTTGTATATGTGCCTTGAACCTAATTATATTCCTTCCAAATATTCTTCATGCCACATACCTTTTATTATTCTTTTTTCCAGGAACAGTGTTCTTTTGTATTTTCCCCATGTCTTCTATCTATTTTCTACTGAAATTTTTGTGACTATCGTAGTCATGTAAAAATAGAAAACAATTTGAGAAAGACTTGGCAATTTTAGCTTACATGAATAATGCTCATTAATTCAAATGATCTTGATACCATTTTGATTGTTTAAAATCTGTAAACAATGGGCTTTATCTAGTTATTAGGTATTCTATCTCAATTGTCATTTCAGAGTTTGCTAACCATAACCACAATATACAAGTTGTGAAATGTTTTGCATACTTTATATTAGGTCAGCAAATGAGCGTATTATTTGGAAGCTAAGAATATGTGTCTTACCAAAACAGTTTCAATTATTCTCATCATTTACATAGCTTTGAAAAGGTAACTTGCTACAATCATTTCATTTTCCTATCTGTGTTATTTCTATTCCTTTGGCTCTTCATTTTGATAGGAGATTTTTGTCCTTTATTTTCTTTTATTAGCTGGGGCTCATAAAATAAACACTAGATATGCTAAACAGCTGTTTTATACTTAAGATAAATATAAGACTGTTGAAGAGTAATTGTGAAAATAATAAAATAGAAGTATATAAAAAGTTGCACTCATTCTTCTTAGAACATCATTTGAAACTAATTTAGGAGTCAAGCCCAAACCGAGCACTGGAGCAGAAGCATGGCAGACCTGAAAGTGAGCCATCCCACTATCTCAGAATACAGGCAGACACTAAACACCTACGGGGACCAGGTGGGTCTGGCACATACCACCTGTGCAAAAGCTCTGCTATGCCTCAACCACCTGGTCATGCTCCAGTTAGGGGAGCTGTGGTGAGTCATGTACCACCCCTTACTGTCACAGGAAACTTGCTGTCACAAGCTCTGCAGCTTTTATCAACGCCACTGAGGCTATGATTACCAGGAGCTTCAAAAATAACAAAACAAAGGTGCACAAGGCAATCTCGTACCTCCAGCCCACTGGAACAAGCCCCAAAGACAAGGACATAGAAGAATTTGCAAATCATACACATGACATTTCTGAAATGATATCACCTGAAATAAAGAAACAACAGCATCAGACTACAGAAGAAATCAGATCAGAAACAATCTCTCAGATTAAAAAAAAAAAGACAACAATCATGAAGGAATTGCTGAATACATCTAAATAAGATATTGATTAAAAATAGTGCACAACAGAAAAATGATGGAAACATTGAATGAAAAATATGGGAAAGAGTTGCAATGCAAGAAATAGATTCAAACATATCCAGGAAATTAAAATTCCATTGAAAGCTCGCAAAACCACTCCAACAAAACAGAAGATAGACTTCCAGACCTTAAAGGTATCAATGCAGCTAGTTAATGCTAAAGGAAAGATCTCTTAAAAATAAAAAAGGAACTAGAAAATAACTATTTAATATCTAGAATATGATGCAATAAAAAGCAATATAAGATTAATTGATGTCATATAAAAAGCAAGAGACAGCACAAATGACACAAAAACATTTTTTGTGAAAGTAATAGAAGAGTATTTCCCAGAGATGAGAAAAAAAATCTGATAGTTATTTGAAACATATAGAACTCCAAAGAGCAATAATAAAAAAAATGACACCTAGATACATATTAATTAAGATCCCAGAAATTCAGTAAAACAAGAGAATATTAAAAGATGTTACACAGCAGAAATAGATCACATATAGTGACAAACCCATGAGAATCACAGCATATTTCTCAATACAAACCATTGAATCAATAAGAGCTTGGAGTGAAGTATTTCAAGTGCTGAAAGATAGCAACTTCCAAGCTGGATTGGGGTAGTCTGAAAATCTATATACCAAATTTAATGGAGACCATCTTGGTTGTTTCTAAGATTTGCCTATCACTAATTGTGGTGCTATGAACATAGGTACACATATATCACAGTGATATGATGTTTTCAGTTCCTCCAGAAAAATTTCCAGTAGGGGATAGCTGGCTTGAGTGGTATTTCCATTCCTAGTTTTTAAAGAAATCTCTATACTGATTTCAATAATGGTTGCAGCAGTCTACATTCCCACCAGCAGTGGAGGAGGGCTCCCTTTTCCCCATAGCCACTCCGACATCTGTTGTTTCTTGATTTCTTTATGATAGCCATTCCTTCTTGGGTGAGATGGTATCTCAGTGTTGTTTTAATTTACTATTGATGTGGAGCATTTTTTCATATATTTATTTGCTTCTTTAATTTCGTTCTCTGAAAGTGTATATGTTTATCTACAATGCCCATTTCTGGACTGGTTCTTTACATTTTGGGGCCCTAATGTTTTTTAGTTCTTCATAAATTCTAGAGAGCAAACCTTAGAATTAGTGCTTATTAGTTATGAGTTTTTCCAAATTTATGGGTTGTCTTTTCATTTTGTTGGTAATTTCTTTTGGTGTGTAAAAAATTCTCAATAAGAGGTGGTAACATTTGTTAATTCTTCCAAGTATTACCCTTGTGATATGATTTTGAAATCAAATCAAATCTTGCCTACCTCTATGTCTTCAAGAGTTCCTTTTACTTTCTCTTCCAGGAGATTTAATGTTTCTGTTTTAATGTGTAGAACATTAATGCATTTTGACTTTAGCTTAGTGTATCATGATAGGGTCAAGTTTTAGGAATGTAGAAAGCCAATTTTTCCAGCACCATTTGTTAAAGAGGCTATCTTCCAGGAAACATGTTTGGCCCTTTTGTCAAAGATCAGGTGGCTGAGTGTGTTGATAGAGGTCTCTGCCTCTTCTAATCTATTCCATTGATTTCCAGGTGTATTTTGTTACCAGTACCATGCTGATTTTACCACAGCAGCTTTGTAGTACAATTTCAAGTGAGGAATTGTTATGCTTCCTTCCTTGTCTTTGTTGGTCAGAATTGCGTTTGCTATTCTAAGTCTTTTCTGGTTCCAAATAAATTATAGGAATGACTTCTCCAGGTCTGGGAGGTATGTTGGTGGTAGTTTGATAGGGATTGCATTAAGTCTGTAGAAAAAATTTGGAAGTACGGCCATCTTCACGATGATGGTCCTTCTTATCCAGGGGAAGGGAATATCTTTCCATCTTCTGAAATCCTTTTTCAGGGTACTGTAATTTTACATGAAAAGATCTTTGACTTCTTTAGTTAGATGAATTCCATGGTTTTCATTTTCTGAGGTGCTACTGTGATAGATATTGTTTCTATAGTTCCCTCTCTCTGTATTTTTTTGTCTGTGTAGAGGAATGCTATTGACTTTTGGGTACTGACATTGTATTGTACTATACTACTGAATTTGTGTACCAATTCTTGTATCTTGATGGAGTTTTTGGGCCTTCCAAGTAGAGCATCGTATCATCTGCAAATAATGACAGTTTTACTTTTTTTCATGTCTAATGGCTGTAGCTAATGATTCCAGAAGTATATTACACAGCAGAAGTGTTAGAGGACATCCTTGTCTTATACTAGATCTGAGAGCAAAAGATTTCAGTTTTTCCCCATTGAGAATTATATTAGCCATTGTTTTTTCATAAGAGGCTTTCATCAAATTGAAGTAGAGGCCTTCTATTGCAATTATCTGTAGGACTTTAAACAAGAATGAGTGTTGGACCTTGTCAAAAGCCTTTTCTGCATCAGTTGAGATGATCATGTGGTTTTTAGAATTTGCTCTATTGATATAGTATATTAAGAATAGTTGAAAAGACATGATGTTGTTATACAATGGAGTATTACTTAGCTAGAAAGAATGATAGCCTTGCAGCCTTCATATGTAAGTGGATGCCACTTGAAGTTACACTTTTAAGTGCAATATGCCAGACTCACATGTGTAAATATCATATAGTTTCCCTAGTATAAGAACTCAAAAGAAATACAAATAAAAAGGTACAACACAATTAAAAGGAAAGCAAGAACTTGAGGATTAGACAAGGAGAGGACAAGAGAAAAGCTGGAAACATGACAGGAGCAAAGCATACCCTTATACACACAAGATTAGTAAGGCAATGATCCTGAGAAACATAGCAGGTTCTTGAAACTAGCAGTAAATTGGTAGGATTCTCACCCTAACTAACTGTACATGCTGATACCTGTGAATCAAGCAACTGCACTGAAGACAGCAATGTGTAATAGAAGGGTCACTGTTGAAATGTATGTCATTCTTACCATACAGTCTCTTAAGTAGAAGTTTTTGTTTAATAGATTTATTTTTATTGATTTACTTACTTTGGCAGAACCAGGGATTGAACTCAGGCCCTTGTGCTTGCCAAGGAAGTGCTTATTCCACTGAGCCATCTCTCCAGCCTCAAAGGAAAATTTCCTCACCGGATAAATGTTTCCCTACAAATTCCATTTCATGACACTCAATTTTTTTTTTTTTTTTCGGAACTGGGGATTGAACTCAGGCCCTTGCACTTGCCAGGGAAGCATTTATTCCACTGAGCCATCTCTCCAGCCATTTTTTTTTTTTAAATAAAGGGCAATGAATGAAAAAAGACACAAAAAAATAATGTCACAGGACTGTCCTGCTACAATGATATACATGGTTAAATTTCTTAATCCATGTAAAAACACATGTTTATTCATATTTTTAATTATTTTTTTTTCTTCATATTGTGTAGGGACTTAAATTTTAACATATCAATCCTTAATGGAAAATATTTGTTCCATGTTGTGCCTAAGATGTTTGATATTTAGAGAGACAGCGTAAACTGAACTGCATATGTTTCAGGGTAATAATAAGCTTCTATTTTGGAGGATAATAACCTAAGTTTACAGACAAAAAATTATAAAAAAGTAAGGGCTGCAAGGTCAGCCAACATTTTGACCCTAGCCTTTCAAGGTCAGTGAAGACTCAGGACATAGGAGAACCTGAACTGTAACATCATGGAACTCAGTAGTGTCCCAAATTTTCTGATCAAGGAGATTATGGAGCCACAGAGCAATGTGATCAATGATTTATAGTGTGCCTAAAAGAAGTCACATGGAGAGAAATCATTCTCTCATGCTTTCACAGAGAGCAAACCGGTCAAGGAATAGCTGTGACTCATCCACATGGCTGACACTTAGAAAGGACCTATAAAATGCAGTGCAGTTACAGGATAAATCCTGAGTGTACTTGACTGACCTCGTCAGATACAACAGTTATATTTCTTGTTATATAGCTCTTACTTTATCTTGGTCTTATCCATCCAGTAGAAAAGTACAAAAATGAGGTATGTGAAGTAAAGCCATATTAATATGCTGTGAAAGGCTCAAGTCAACACCTTCTGTGAATAACCCACTACTATTGTGGACTGCTGGTCTGCATTGGATTGTTTTGCTGAATTCATGCACCTATAGTATTTAAATGTCAATGGAATGCTCATCTCTGACAGGACTAAGCAAATAAGGGCAGACAAAGGAAGGACCATTTTGTATTTGTATATAAGAATAGTTAGGATAGATATCCAGCTACTTTCACTTGGTTCAGTGAGAAGAAAGATTTGTATCAATAGTGTTTGGATAGGATCTTGTAATATGGATAACCACTAAGAAGATAAGAATGTACAATATATTAATCATGGAAATTGTCCTATTAATCAGTTTTGAAACTGTTTCATTGCTACTTGTTTCTCAATAAAATAAAAACAAATTTAATGGAGAGATAAGACAGTTCCATGAGAAAGAGCAACAGAAGAAATTCATTACCACCAATCAAACCTTGCAAAGAATGCTGACAAATATTCTTGAAAGGGACAAAAATAGCAACTTCAAAAACAACAGAAAGGAGCCACAAAGCAGAGTAAACAATTAAACAGAGCAGAAAAGCATGAAGCTTATAGCAAGAAATAACATGATTAAACTAAACCAATGTGTATCAGTAAAAACCATCCATGTAAATGGCCTCAATTCTCAATTCAAAAGAAACAAACTGGCTGAGTGAACGAAGAAGCAAAATTCAACAATACACTGTATGCAAGAAACACTTTTAAGTCAAAGGAAATTAATAGACAGAAAGGAAAGATGGGAAGCATTACTATAAGAAGCAGGAATCCAGTAAATAGTAGGGATAGATATTCTGGTGGCTGACAATGTCAACTTGAAACCACAACTGATTAAAAGAAATAAAGAAAGTCTTTGCATACTTGTTTAGAGGAAAACTGCAAATGTAAGAGATAACAATCTAAATATATAGGCACTGTCTTAGTCTTCTTTTGTTGCTAGAACAAATATCCAACACCCAAAATGAAGGAAGGAAAGGTTTATTTAGCTCACAGTTACTGGAGGTTTCAGTCCATACTCAGCTGGCTACAAGGCACAGGGGCAATGGCAGAAAGCAACAGTTCATGGTGGCCAAACAGCAACAATGATAATGAAGAGCAATTGCTAAAGAAAGTCTGTCTCTCTGTCTCTTATATTACATTCAGGCTCTCTGCCCCAGGCTGGGGGAAGTATTAATACCTATAATCCCCGCAGTACTAAAACCCATAATCCCAGCCTTGGATCATACATAATCCCAGTGGATCATGAGTTAATCACAAACTCTAGAAGTCCCACTACATGAGGCCTTGGAGGGACAACTAGACACAACTCAAAACATTCCACCCCTTGACTCCCAAAGTCTCATGCCCATCCTTTTATGCAAGAGACATTTTAGTCTATCTCTAAGAGTTGCCAGAAGTCTCAATAATTTCAACATTCCTGAAAAGTCCAAGCCTCAATTCTCCTCCAAGATCCAAGGCAAACTCTTTAACTGCGAGTGCCTGTACAAATGAAAAATTAAACACATGCAACATTCAAAGGCACAAGATAAACAATCCAAATGTTGTAAACAACAGGGAAATACAAAACACTAGGACCAATACAAGTCTAAAATCCAGCGGGGAAAACTTTAAATCCCATAGTTCCAACTGGGACATCCAAAGCAGTCTGCACTGATTTGTGAGCTCCAAAGGCCCTACACAGCTCCGCTTCTATGACACTTGTGGTGGTTGTAGCTCTCATGGCTTCTTTCTCAGGCCTGCTTTGCTCCTTAACGTTTCCCTTAGATGATCCACATTCCTGGCTTTTCCGAACTTCTGGGGTTTCCACTGATTAGGCTTCTCTCTCATAGCTTTACACACTGCTCTCTTGGGGGCACACTTCCTAGCCTCCCAGGCCTTCTTCTGAAATCTTAACCTCAGAATTCCTGCATTCTGCTTGCTCCTAAAACCATTACAGCTTGGATGATTCCAAGGTCTGTTGCCAGCGGGAGCACTAGCTAGTTTTCCTTTCTTTTGGCTATAGGTATTGAGTGCCTGGATGGCTGAGCACTCTGACCCTGATTCCCAGGAACAGGAATTCTGGAATGTGGAATGGATGGTACCACCATTCTAGAACATGGGGCTCTGAAGCTTTTTTCTCAAGGCAAAGTCCCTGACCTTTGCAGCTCTGAGGCTGCAAATGATGGACCTGCTACCTCCTGTGATACCTGCAGGCCATCCTTTTCATTTTCTTGTTCCTTTTCCATAGTGCAGATCCTCTCAGCTCCATCTTTGCAGTCCACAGCTTTCTTGATGCTTCCTTTCTTGTTAAACTCACAACATTTTGGACCATCCTGCTGGGCTCCTTGCTCTTTATTCTCAACACAAATCTAGCTAAAAGCCCCCAACAATAGCCATGTGATTGCCCCAATATTTTCTGCTTTGAAATACCTTTTGAAAGATTAATCAGTCCACCATGCTTAAACTCAGTCTCAAGCAAAGTCTCTGGACATGAGTAAAATTCAGATAGTCTTTTGGCCAAACCATAGCACAAATCATCTGGAGTCCAACAACCAATGCAGTCCTTCTTCTCAAAAGAAACCTCCCTAGCTTGGTATTTACTGGCCAGCTTCCTGACAGTTTTCTGGTCTGAACTCTGACCAGAATCTCCCCTAGAGATGAGCCAATGCTGTTCCAACTCTCCCCAAGTAGGCAACCTCTCCTAACTTTCCTATCTCTTCCCATAAGCCATTGCAAAAAACATGTAATCCACATGGTCAAGTTTAGACATAGCAATGACCCCACTCCTCTGGTACCAAATTCTGTCTTAGTTACTCTTCTTTCATTGCTGGGACAAATACCTGACACCCAAAATGAAGGAAGGAAAGGTTTATTTAGCTCAGTCCATATGCAGTCCATATTCAGCCTGCTCCAAAGCAGAGAGCAGCAGTTCATGGTGGCAGAACAGCAACAAAGAGCAATGGCCACGAAAATCCTGTCTCTCTGTCTCTTATATTACATTCAGGCTCTCTGCCCCAGGCTGGGGGAAGTACTCACACCCATAATCCCAGCAGTACTAAGACCCATAATCCCAGCCTTGGATCACCCTAATCCCAATGGGTCAGGTGTTAATCACAAACTCTAGCAGCCCACCTCATGACTACATGAGGCTTTTGAGGTATCACTAGACACAAACCATAGCAGAGACCCAAAGTAGAAGCACCCAACTATAGAAGACAAATTTTAATGCATATGAAAACCACAAGAGCAAACATATAATAGTAATTGGGTACTTTAACATACCACTTTCACAAATAGATCAAATTGGAAAAAAAAATCAACAAAGTCTTAATAGAATTAAACCAAACTTTTGAAGAAATGTACTTAGTAGACCTTTACAGGGTGCTCCATGCAGGAATGCCATTGCACTCAGCTGCATGGGGGATGATCTCCAACATAAACCATATACTAGCACATAGAACATCCTTAATTAAATGCAAAGGAACTGGAATAATGTTATGCATATTGTCTGACCATAGTGCAATGAAACTGTAAATTATTGACAAAAGAAATCACAAAAACAATTTAGACTTATGAAATTAAATCACAGTATCCTTAGCAGCCATTGGGTTACAGATGAAATTGAAGAAGAAATTAAACAATATTTACAATCAAAAATGCATTTCAATAAAATAAATTAAAATAAAATTTAAAAAATGCAGATACAACTTACACGAAACTGTGGGATGCAATGAAAGTTATATTAAGCAAGAAATTTGTAGCAGTAAATTCACACATCAGAAAAACTGAACAAACCCAAACAAACAATTGTTTGTGAAACCTCAGTCTCCTTAAAAAAAACAGAGGAAGTCAATACAAAACCCAAAGAAGGCAGAAAATCTTTATTAGCAGAGCAATAACTAATGCAATAGTGATGAAGAAAACAAAGAATTAATGAATCAAATGGTTTGTTCTTTAAAAGAATAAATAAAATCAACAAATTCCTAGTCAGTTTTATCAACAAAAGAAAAGAAAAAATCTAAATTCATGTAATAAGGAATAAAAGGTACAAAACCATTATAGACTTTTTAGTAATTCAGAAGATCATCAACACCTGCTTTCTAAATCTTTACTCTCACAAGATAGAAAACAAAGAAGAAATGCACCAATTCCTAGAAATATATGAATTGCCAAAGCTAAATCATGAAGATATAAAATACTGAATTACCCAAAAACAGTGTCTAAAATTGAAAATTTATTTAAAAAATCCATTAAAAATAGCCCAGATCCCAGTGCATTCAAAGATAAATTCTGCAAGAAATTTACAGAATGTTTTTGACAACTCTTCTCAAACTCTTCAAAATAATTGAAATGGAAGCAATTCTCTGAAATTTATTCCTGGAAGCAAGAACTTCTCCAAGCCAAAAGCAGAGATACACCCAACCAAAAGCTAGAACCAATCCCTAATGAATACAGATACAAAAATCCTCAATAAAATACTAGTAAACTGAAGGGAACAAATCATCAAGATGATAATACATCACAACCAAGCAGGATTCATCCGAGGAATGCAGGGATGTCTCAGTGTTTGCAAATCCATAGATGTAACACACCACTTGAATGGAGCCAAAGAAAAAAAATCATATAATCATTTCAATAGATGCAAAAAAATGCTTTTCACAAGGTCTAACACTCATTTATGATTAAAAAAAAAACCTACAGAAAATCAGATTAGTTGGTCTTTTCCTAAAACTGATAAAAGCCATCTATGACAAACCAACAGTCAACATCATTCTAAATGGACAATAACTGAAAATCTTCTCTTTAAAATCGGTAACATGTCACGGGTGTTCGCTATCACCTGTCCTATTCAATATAATTATGGAAACATTAGGCAGAGCAATCAGACGGGAAAGAAAAAGAAAAGGAATATGGATTGGAAAGGAAGAAGTGTAATTATCATTATTTGAGGATGGCATTATGTTCTACATGGAAGTCTCCCAAAACACCACCAAAAGAATAGTCCATTTAATAATCAAATTCAGTAGCAGAAGAGGATGCAAAGTCAGCACTTAATAATCAAAAGCATTTTTGCATGCGCACAATGAATTTAACAAGAGATTAATTAGGAAAGATACAACTTTAACAAAAATATCTCCAAAATGAAACACTTCAGAATCAATCTGACAAAGAAAGTAAAATATTCACACAATACTCTGAGAAAAGAAATCAGAGGATTTCAGAATATTGAAAGGTATTTCTTGCTCCAGGATAGGAAGAACCAACATTTTGAAAACATTTTGAAAATGTTCCCAAATTTGTATAGATTGAATGCAATCTTGATTAAAATACTATTATTATTCCTCATTGATCTAGAAAAAAAATTCCTAAAATTTATCTGGAATAGTAAGGGACCCAGACTAGACTGCAATCCTGAGCAACAGAGGAAAGTGAGGAGGCATGACAGTCTCTGGCCTAAAATTATACTATAAAATTACTGTGATAAAATCACCATGGTTCTGGTTGCCTTAGGTCAGTGGAATAAATTAGAGAGTGCAGAACAGTACAGACACAGTCGTCTTTCTACTTTTTACAAAGGGGCCAAACAAGTTCACCCAAAAATAGATAGCCCTTTAATAAATGGTGCTGGAAATACTGAATTTCCACATGCCAATGCTAAATCTAGACCCATATCTATTACCATGAACAAAACTACAGTCAAAACGGAGCAAAAGTTTGAACAGTGAAACAGAATCTCTAAATATTCTGGAAGAAAATCCTGGTAGAAATCTTAAAGAAATAGGGCTAGGTAAAGAATTCATGAACAAAAAGCAAACTACAGAGGAAATTCTTCAAAGAATCAACAACTGGGATCTCATGTTTTTGAAAAGTTTTGTCCTGTCAAGTGAAATCACCAACACATTAACAGGAAAACCCATGACTTGGTGGGAAAGCATTACAGTTGACTGTCCTTCTGACAAAGGATTTCTATCTAGAAACAAATAACTATGGGCTGGAATTTGGTTTCTTAGAAGACATGAAGTACTGTGCTCCATGCTTTTCTTGACTTGATGGTTTTTGAAGAGAAACATGCCATTATTCTGATGGGCTTTCCTTTAAATGTGATCTGTTTCTTTTCTCTAGCAGCTTGTAGTATATGGTTCTTCTGCTGGATTTCTGAGATCTCGAATATTACATATCTTGGTGTGTTTTTAATTGGGTTGATGTTCTTTGGAGTTGTGTGTGCTTCAGTCACCTGAATGTCAGATTATTTCCCCATATCTGGGAAGGCGTCTGCTATTACTTCTGGCCATATTATTTTCACATCATTTGTATTGACTCTTTCTTTCTTGTTGATAAGTATTAGTCTCATGTTGTTCATCTTGGCATCACCTTGCACATGTTGAATTATTTTTTCCTGCATTCTAGTTGTTTTTGAGAAATCTTTTCTTACTTTTTCACTTGCTGAAAGTTGTCTTCAAAATCTGAAACTATCTTCACTTTATTTGAATGGATTTGCCAGCTTGTGATTGAGTTTTTAGTTTCTTATATACCTCTTTGAATCCGTTTCAGTCATTCTGATTCTTTCCTATATTGTTCATTCAAGGATTCCATCATTTTTCTATTCTCCTCTATTTTTTATCAGTGTCTTCTTTAGAAGCACTTAGTAATTCTTCCATTATAGTTCCATTTCTTTTTTTTAGTTCCATTTCTTTTTTTTTTTTTTTACTTCAGAGATTATTTCCAATCTCATTTTTTCTATATTTTTCTGCTGTTGTTTCTTTACTTCAGAAACTATTAATTCAGAGATTGCAGGTGTGTGATTTCTATGTTCTATGACAGTGTCTCCTTCAGTTTTTCTGAGTGGCCTCAGGACCTGAGAATGCATTTTGCTCCTTCTCTTGTCATTTTGTATAACACTGTCTTCTGCCCTTCAGTGTAGAACTTTGGTGCCTACTGAAATTCTTACCCAAGAGATATCATGTACTTAATGCTGTTATAGTTTTGTATTTATACAACTGCAATTAGGAACACTAACAATGGGTAGAGATATTTTTTATTTATTTTTTTTAAATTTTTTCCATTTATTTTTATTTTATTGAAATACAAATGTCAATCAGACAGTTTCAAAATACCATAACCATACAGAGTCGATGAAATAATACATTGCAAACTGTTTTCATAACGTTTTGGTATATATTTAGCAGTTGACAAACTTTTGTAACTAATGGGTTTGTATTTCAGACTGTAAGAGCAAACATTATGTCTGTGTAGCTAAGCAGGTATTAAATTGGAAATTTGTATGTAAGTGAGTTCCCATACATTCTACTTGATCACCTCCCCTTGATGTATCTGAGGTCTTACAGGCAGACCAGTTCACCCTGGTTACCTTTTCCCCCTTTTTCCCCCAAGAATGAGAGAGGATGCTGTCATAGATCTTGGTCTAGCAAAGTTATTCAGCTTACTAAGTCTGGATCTACTAAGTTTGAACTTGGCCAGATGTGCATGGCTTGGGTCTGGCTGCTGTGCTGAGCTTCTTCCTGCTACAAATAATTTAAAAAAATCAGTCACTGAAATTTAAAGACCCAGTCCAAAAAGGGAGTGTAGACTGGTACAACTGTTACGGTAATCAGTGTGGAAATTTGTCCAAAACCAAGAACTGGAGGTCCCATTCAACTCAGCAGTTCCACTGCTGGGTATATTTCCAAATGAACTGAAAACACACAACAGTGATATATGTGCACCCATGTTTATAGCAGTGTAATTTGTCATAGCTAAATCTTCAAAACATTCTAAATGAACATCAGCTGAGAAATAGATAAAAACGATGTGATATTTTTGTACAACGGAGCATTTTTCAACTATAAAGAAGGCTAAATTTCCAACTTTTGTTGGTAAGTGATGCATTTAGTGAGCATAATGTTAAATGAAATAAATAAGGCCCATAACCTGTAAACACTTTACTATCTCACCAGTGTAAGATTTCAAAAGATTAAACAAAATCTGAAAGGTACAATTAATACTTGAAAAGGTAAAGAATATGTTCAAAGGGGAGGAAATACAGAGTTGAGAAGGATGGGGGAAGATATATATATATATATATATATATATATATATATATATATATATATATATATAT
>PVKA01027801.1:0-30110 GCA_004027165.1 Ctenomys sociabilis | reverse complement strand
AACAGGAGAATAACATGAATGCAACTGAATTACAGCTTTGTTAGCTACTATGATAAAAATCAACATGGTATTGGCAACGAAAGAGACCTGAGGATCAATGGAATAGATTAGAAGATGCAGAGGCCTCTATGAGCACACTCAGCCACCTGATCTGCGACAAAGGGGCCAAACACGCTTATTGGAAGATAGCCTCTTTAACAAATGGTACTGGAACAACTGGCTCTCTACATGCTGAAAACTAAAACTTGACTGAGGTCTATCACCATACACTAAGCTAAAGTCAAAATTGATTAAAGATCTAAACATTAAAACAGAAACAATCTCCTGGAAGACAAAGTAGGAGGAACTCTTGAAGACTTAAGGGTAGACAAAGAGTTCATGAACAAAAATCTAATGGCACAGGTTAATACTTGAAAGAATTAACTGGGACCACCTCCTACTAAGAATTTATTATATGTCATAAGAAATTACCAACAAAGTAAAAAGACAACCTACAAATTTTGAAAGAATCTTAGGGCCCCTAAACTTAAAGACCCAATCCAAGAGGCCGAGATGGCTCAGTGGAATAAGCACTTCCCTGGCAAGCGCAAGGGCCTGAGTTCAATCCCTGGTTCCACCAAAAAAAAAAAAAAAAAAAAAGACCCAATCCACAAATGGGCATCCAAGATGAACACACACTCTCAGAACTTTCGTTCTCAGAGGACGAAAGTAAAGCGAATACATATATGAAAAAATGCTACACAACACAAGTCATCTGTGAAATGCAAATTAAAACAACACTGAGATACCATCTCACCCCAGAAAGAATGGCTATCATAAAGAAATCAACAACAAATGTTGGAGAGGATGTGGGGAAAAGGGAACACTTCTCCACTGCTGGTGGGAATGTAGACTGGTGTAACCAGAAGGAAATCGGTGTGGAGACTACTTAAAAAAACTAGGACTGGAAATTCCATTCAAGCCAGCTATCCCCCTACTCTAGGAATTTTCCCAGAGGAACTGAAAATGTCTTACCATAGTGATATATGGGTACCTATATTTATAGCAGCACAATTTGTGATAACCAAACCTTGGAAACAACCAAGATGTCCGTCACATGAGGAATGGTTGTAAAAGTGGTGGTATTTTTATAAAATGGAGTTATTACTCAGCTATAAAGAATGAGAAACTCAAAACCTTCATATTTAAGTGGATGCCACTTGATATTATTCATATATGAAATAAACCAGACCCATATATGTGAATATCATATACTCTCCCTAGTATAAGAACTCAAAAGAAGAAATACAAATAGAAAGATATAATACAAGTAAAAGGAAAGCGAGAACTTGAGGATTGGACAACGAGAAAACAAGGAGATAAGCTGGGAAACATGACAGGGGCAAAGCCACACATTTATACACACAAAATGGGTAAGGCAGTGATCCTGAGAAACATCAGCAGGTTTTTGAAATTAGCAGTTAATTGGTAGGATCCTACCAGTGAACCAAGCAACTGCATTGAAGATAGCAATGTGTAATAAAAGGGTCACGCTTGGAATGCCTGTCATTCTTTTCTCCTAAATACATATTGCTTGTCATGATATACCAACTATTGCCACACTGTCTCACAAGTAAATGTTTACTGTTTTTTTTTAAACAAGGTAATGAAGAGACAAGAAAAAAAAATGTCATAGGACTGTACTGCTGCAATGTTGTACACAGTTAGATTTCTAAATTTCTGTGTAAAAATATATAATTATTCATATTTTTAAAATATTTTTATTTTTTATTTTTTTCTCCATATTCTGTAGGGACTTAAAAGTTTAACATATCAATATTTGATGGAAAATACCTGTTCCATGTTACGCCTAAGATGTTTTATATTCAGACAGAGAGTGAGGTTAAAATCAACTGCATATGTGTTAGGGTAATAATAAGCTTCTCTTCTGGAAGGTTAACAATCAAAGTTTGCAGACTAAAAATTAGAGAAATAGACAGGATGCAAACATGGCCAGCATTTTGGCCACAGCCTTTCAAGGTCAGTGAAGACTCAGGACATAGGAGAACCTGCACTGTAACCACATGCAACTCAGTTGTGTCCCAAATTTTCTGATCAAGGAGATTATGGGGCCACAGAGCAACGTGATCAATGACATAGAGTGTGCCTATGGAGAGAAAACATTCTCTCAGGCTTTCACAGAGAGCAAATTGGTCAAGCAATGGCTGTGACTCATCCACATGGGTGACACTGACAAAGGATCTGCAAACTGCGGCACAGGGTTACAGGATAAATCCTGAGGGTACTTGAGTGACCTTGTCAGATACAAAAGTTACATTTCTTGTTATATAGGTCTCGCTTATCTTGGTCTTAACCAACCAGCAGAAAAGTATAAAAATGAGATCTATAAAGCAATGCCATATTAATATGCTGAGGTATGAAAGGCTTCAGTCATCAACTTCTTATTTATTCATTTATTTATTTATTTATTTATTTATTTATTTATTTTAGTCAACAACGTCTACAGATAACCCACTACTATTGTGGACTGTTGGACTGTGTTGGATTGTTTTGCTGAATTCATGCACCTATAGTATTCAGATGCCAATGGAATACCCATCACTGACAGGACTAAACAGAAAAAGGGGATACAAAGGAAGGACCATTTTGTATCTGTATATACAGAATAATTAGGATACATATACAACTGCTTTCATTTAATTCAATGAGAAGAAAGATTTGTACTAATAGTGTTTGGACAGACAGGATATCCAGACTGTATCTTGTACTATGGACAACCACTAACAAGATAACAATGTACAATGTATTAATTATTGAAACTGTCCTATTAATCAGTTTTGAAACTGTCTCACTGATATTTCTCAATAAAATAAAATTATAGCTTTGTTAACAGCACAACACTGGACTCATGCTTTGCAATTTAAGGGTTCTAATAGTTTAGTGTTTATACAAAGGAATGGTACCTTCAGAAAACTAAGGAAAATATTTTTTCCTACTAAATAATAAAAAAACTTTAAAATATCCCCAAATAGGACCAGAGAGATAGGTCAGCCATCTAAGCACCTGCCTGGCAAGTGTAAGGACCTAGGTTCAATCCCAAGTGCCACATGCTATGCCTGCCCCATAGCAGGCTGGCCACCAAAACCGGGCATGGTGGTATACACCTGTAATCCCAGCACTGGGGAGGCTGAGACAGGAGGGTCACTGAGTCCGAGTTGCATAGTGAGACCCTATACCAAATAAATAAATAAATAAACAAACAAACAAACAAATAAATAAATAGTTTTAAAAAGTAATCCCAAATAATGACTCTACCTGTTGTCTCTTAGCTGCCATAATGTTCAGTTTATCCACTTCAGGTTTCAGGGCTTTATACTGTATTCCCAAGTCTTGTTCATTGCCAGCATTCCTTAGCTTCAAAATACCATCTTCCACCTATAAAACACAACACAATATAAACAATGCTGCACCATAAAAGTATGCAAAAAAAGATGATGTCGTAGAAATGTTTTATTCCTTTAACAGCTACTCAGAAAACAATCCAAACGTAAATTCTTGAGTTGACATGGACCTCCTATTATAGACTTGCTTGAAAGGAGCTGCAAAGAACACTACTGTATTGGCCTCCAACTAAAAGTATACAATTTAATGTATCTTTGCTCCTTAGGTCTAGGTTCTTCTAGTAACAAGGAAACGTATTGTCAGAACTCTAGAAAGGGAAGGAGTCTTCCTTTCAAGTTAATCATAGCATAGTCTTTCTCATGTCTACTTTGAATAGAAAAGATAAATAGAAATTAAAAATACCCCTTGTCTATTTAGATAAACTAAGTTCAAAACCAAATAAAAGCTTAAACATGGCCAGCACTGGCCCCACTGTGATACAAAGAACAAATTACAGGCATAGGCCTGTACTTACAATTTTCAGCTGAACAAGTAATTTGTAGACATCTGCCATGTCAGCCAAAATCAGCAGCCGGGTAACAGCAGAGAGTAAAGCACGAGCTGCCCGAACCATGTTGCCTCGCTTCACAGATGAGCAAGGATCATCTGCAAATTCTCCTGCAGCACTCTTCATCAAATCTCCTGTTTTACAAAATGAAGAATGAGAGGAAAATCTCAGCAGGAGTTAAATGAATAATCGATCTATGAGTAACAAAAATAGTTGAAGCTTTTTATATGTCATGTAGAGAATTAAGATTAAGAGTCGTTGGTTTTGTTATTTGCTATATAGCTTGCATTAAAACAAACATATAGAACTAGTAAAGGCATAAAATCTGTAAAGTGACTTGGCACTAATATAAAGAGACTTTGAACTACTTCTTCCCTTTGATCTAATGATAATACTTCTTTCCCAAGAGGATATTATATGTCCTCAAAAAAAATCTAAGATTTGAATGGGAGAAAACACAGATCTACAACAATCTAGTTGCAATGGGGATATGGTAGTGCAGACCTATAATCCCAGCACTCGGTGACAGGCATGAGAATCACCTCAAGCTCAAGGCCAGCCTGAGCTACAGCTACAAAGTTAATTCAAAGATAGCCTGCACCTCACCTAATAGCAAGACTATTGGCGGGGGGGCCCGCAATCTACTCTTCCAACCACAGAATGATACAGAAATGTGATCACCATTAGGTAGAACTACTATACCTCATGAACAATTCCAGCTATCCACATGTACAGCCCTACCAAAGACTTAAGTGAAAACAGTAAGAGCTCAAATGCTCAACCGTAACAGCCAGTCAATTAAATTGTGAAAGAGCCTACTACTACTATACAAATATAAACAAGTATGTTTAAAAATGTTAAGGGGAGGCTAGGGAATGTAGCTCAGCAGTATGAGTGCCTGCCTGGCAAGAGCAAGGTCCTAAATTTGATCCCTGCTACTGCAAAAAATAAATAAAAAGTTAAGGTTTATAAAAGAGTGTTTGTGAAAAAAAATTGGAATCAGAAGGCAAAAAAGCTATTACTAAAAGGCTGGGCGTGGTGGTGCATGCCTGTAATCCCAGCACTCGGGAGGCTGAGGCAGGAGGATTGTTGTGAGTTCGAGACCAGCCTGAGCTACAAAGTGAGCTTAAGGCCAGCCTGAACTGCATAGTAAGACCCTGCCTCAAAAAGACAAAAAAAAATAAATAAATAAAAATAAATAAAAAAATAAAATAAAAAAAAGCTATTACTAGGTTATAATCTGCCTCTGCATTATTCTATACATATAAAAGTTTCTATAATGAACAGATATTTCATCTAGAATCACAAAATTAAGGTATAAAAGAAAATAGATTTTATCATAGTTATGAAGAACATCCAGGGCCAGGGAGATAACTCAGTAGAATAAGTGCTTGCCTGGCAATTGCAGGGTCACCTGAGTTCAATCCCTGATACCAAAAAAAAAAAAAAAAAAGTCCAGTTTATACAATCCTAATTTCATAAATTTTTGAGATAGGGTCTCACCATATAGTTCAGGCTGGTCTTGCAGTGATCCTCACAGTTTAGCCTCCCAAGTGCTAGGATTGCAGGCATGCACCCCTATGGTAAGCTAAATAATTTATAACACTCCCTGAAAACTCATAAAAATTATACTTTGGTTCATTCGTTTCCATTTTGGGAACCTATTATCATTCTTTTCCATCTGGAGAACAATAGAATTGTATCTTGCTCATTGGTAAACTGACAGTGCCTGTACAGTGATGGTTTCTGTATCCCTAGAAAACTCCTTGCACCCTTCTTTGGCTTAGAGTACCCACTTTAAAGCCTAAAACCCATACACTTTTCCACATTATAACTTTTTTTTAAAGAATATTTTCGAGAAAACCACTGTTTCTAATTTCTCCTGATTATCAACTTTAGTTGTGTATGAGCTTAGAGGGGAAATTTTAAATTCACCTGAGACCCATATATTAATAAAGCTTAGAGGCACTGTAGAGTAATATAAATAAAAGCTCTGCATATTTGTCAAGTCAAAAATAACAATGAAAAATTTTATAGCTAATATGTTTTCCTAGATCGAACAGTCTTATATTTTTAAGACTAGATTACCACTGACTATGGTAATCATTTCACAGATTCATAAAATTAATGATGATATTCTATAGTATTTTAAAAGATCGAGCTAACTCAGAATCAATATTGCCAGAGTAGCTATTTCTTCCATTTCTTTGTTATAAGTTAATTTTTGTTTAATTTACTCTTCATTACCCACTTTTATACAATGGTTCAAGTTGCTTTATGACTGGGACAGAAAGATTATATATACACTTTGCATAAACTGAATAGATGCACATCAATGAACAATCACCAACAGACTACAAGTTACAAAACTGGTCACAGATCATGTTGCACATCTGCTATTTTTGTGCACTTAGCAACAAAATTTGAACTTTATGCAATTACTCATACTAACTAAATTTTGAACCATGTTTTTGGGAATATTTAGTTAACTGTTAGAACTAAAATTTGTGCATATCAGAACCCTGCAAAGTAAGGACTTTTTGCATCCATTTTACAGAGTTGCTATGGAGATGAATCCGAACACTCTAGGACACACAAACACAAAGCAGAGTGCTTAGAACATGCCTGACACTCATGAATGTTTAATCATAACTGAAACAGCTGAGGGTGGAAGGCAAAAAGATACTAAAGACATACATTTAAATAATATTCTACACTACAAACAGGAACACAGATAATTAGGACCAGGGCCAGCCAAATGGCTCATCAGATTAAAGTGCCTGCTTAGGGTGCCAGGAGTTCAATCCCCTGGCCTGCAGTGCCAGCCCCACCCTAGGGTGTGCTGAGAAAGGACTGAGACTGGGCGTGGTGGCACCTGCCTGTAATTCCAGCACTTGTGAAGCTATAACAGGAAGATCACTAAGAGTTCTATCTATGCAGTGAGACCCTGTACATCCTGACCTAAAATACAAAAAAAAGAAAGAAATCAGGACCAGAGGAGGTGGCAATGGCTGTAGTGGCTCCTGTACTTCCAAATGAGAAATGAAAACAAGGTAACAAGCACATTCTGGGCAGTTTGGAGGATTCCCACTATTCTCAGAAGCAGAAAGTTAATACTTTTCTACAAACTGAACAAGAAGGAGAATCTGAGGAGAGTGGAAGAAATTCTGAAGCAGTTGATATAAAAAGTGAAGAACTGCCGGGCGTGGTGGCGCATGCCTGTAATCCCAGCACTCGGGAGGCTGAGGCAGGAGGATTGTTGTGAGTTCAAGACAAGCCTGAGCTACAAAGTGAGCTTAAGGCCAGCCTGAACTGCATAGTGAGACCCTGTCTCAAAAAGACAAAAAAAAAAAAAAAAAAAAAAAAAAAAAAAAAAAAAAAAAAAAAAAAAAAAAAAAAAAAAAAAAAAAAAAAAAAAAAAGGCGAAGAACTGGAGGACAGAAGTAAAGGCTCAAATAATGACTTTAAAGTAGACTCTGAATAAAAGTAGTTTCATCTAAGTGAACCAAAACTCTTCAACAATTAGCTTATATTCAAATATATATATATATATATATATATATATATATATCCGTATCAATTCCCCAAAACAAATAATTATGTACCACATATAGTTTTTAAAAATTCTGACTTAAACCCAAGCTCTTTTTTCAGCCAGTATGTTATCATTCCAAAGTGGTATCAGTGTAGGCCTGTAATCCCAGCACTCGGGAGGCTGAGGCAGGAGGATTGTTGTGAATTTGAGACCAGCCTGAGCTACTTAAGGCCAGCCTGAACTGCATAGTGAGACCCTGTCTCAAAAAGACAAAAAAAAAAGTAGTATCAAGCACTGGTAAGATAGCTCAGGAGACTAAGTGCCTGCTTAGGCAAATGCATGTACCCAACACCACATGCCACACTGGCCCTGCTCAGGGCACGCTGAGCCAGCCAACCAAAACCGGGCATGGTGGCATGTGCCTGTAATCGCAGTGCTGGAAAGGCTGAAAACAGGAGGATCACAAGTCCGAGCTGCACAGTGAGACCCTGTACCAAATACATACAATAATTAACAATAATATCAAATCAAATATCAGCAAACAACTAAAATCGTAAGGCAGAAGACATTTAGATTAAACATTTACCTCTATAATAATCTCTTATCTGACAGCTAAATCCCTAACTTCATGGTTAACATACATTGTAAAGAAAACAAGATGTCAAAAGCAGATTAAAACCTTCAGATCTTGTCTAATCACAAAACTATGAACAAATATTTAAATAAGCCACTAGCAAAAAAAAAAAAAAAAAACAACAGATAATCCACTAGCTAATGACAATGTCATCAAACTGCTACACAATGATCATTAACATAAAAGGAACACAGTCAGTAAGATTTTTATAAGCTTTCTTATGAAATTACAAAAATAAATAATTCTACTGCTTTCAGTAGAATAAGCGCTTTCCTGGCAAGTGCAAGGGCCTGAGTTCAAATCCTCAGTTCCACCAATCAATCAATAAATAAGTAATTGTGGGTCTACAGAGCACATTTCTAAGACATCAAAAGTGCTCTTCTTGTACACACACAGGAGCATGAAGTAGACGAGAACACTGTCCGTGGCATGGCCAGAGAGGCTGAGACTAGCTGAGTCTTCTGGCCTTGTCCCACCATGTGCCTCCAGCCAGCCTTACTGCATTCATATGAACGATATAAAGGAGATTAAATTTCAAAGAAAACACTACTATGCCATGTACCATGAAATCAAATCTGTCATCTGGTATTTTTCTCCTTAATGAGAGAATAAAAGTTAAGCTTTTATTTATTTTATTTAAGCTCTGGAGTTCAAAACAAAGACAAAGGCAAAATGTAATGAAAAACAAAACAGGGCATTATG
The DNA here is from genome assembly GCA_004027165.1 of Ctenomys sociabilis. Taxonomy (NCBI): domain Eukaryota; kingdom Metazoa; phylum Chordata; class Mammalia; order Rodentia; family Ctenomyidae; genus Ctenomys; species Ctenomys sociabilis. Next base: position 21,290 of record PVKA01027801.1, on the reverse strand, counting down.
AGACCAGGACAAGATTGAGGCCTTTCTAAACCATTAAATATCTTGACTCAAGCATTCAGACTTCACAGGTATTGGAAAAGAATATGAAGGGGCCAGAAAAATGAAAATGAAAAAGAGCTGAGCACCTACCTAGCACGCTGAAAGCCCTGGGATCAATCCCTAGTACCATCAACAAAGCAAGAAAAAAAAAAGAAATGACTAAAAATGACCAGCCAGGTAGCAGGCTAAAGTGCCTCCTTAAGCAGACACAACAGACCAAAGCGCCTGCTTAGGCAGACTCAATGACCAGGGTGCCCTCCCTGGCTGGCTTGCTGGCTCCACACCAGGACCCACTGAGATAGCAACTGAGACTGGGCGTGGTGGTACATGCCTGTAATCCCAGCACTTGGGAAGCTGAAAACAGGAGGATCACAAGTTCAATTTATATAGTAAGACCCTGTAGACCCTGTCTTAAATACATTTTTTAAAAAATTACTAAAAAGAAGGCTTTGTTTTTTTTCTTTTTAACCTGAGATCCAAAGACATGAGAAATCTTATGTCGTTCCTTTAAAAAACAAAATGTCAGCTATCATGGCTTTTTTCACAATTGCCCTGCGTCCTCCAGGGAGTACTTTCATCCTGCCCTTTCTTCTTGTACTTAGTTCAAGCTCTCTCTGAAGAGCCAAGTTTCTTCTATACTTTTCACTTTTACTTTTTCAAATAAACTTTGCTGCTATTTAAAAAAAAGTCATGCACAGGAAAGTTAATGAATGAACATGTTAAGTTTTCTCCCAGGATACTACATGGCATACATAAAACAAGGTTTTAGAATGGGGTTCTGAATCCCATCTCCATTATTCAGTGGCTGTGTGACATTGGGACAGTTTATCTTTTGTAAAATAACAAAACTATCTCCCACCTCAATTAAATAACATAATATATGGAAAACTCAAATACTTTCATGACTACTTTGTTTTTCATCTACTTGTTTTCAATCTTTAAACCTATTCAGAACATGGTCATTACCAGCAATTCCTTACATTTTTATAAATAGAGTCACACTGGTGAATTTCCTAAAGAATACATCAAATAATGCCTTTTAATTTAAAGACTGAAGCAGTAGCTTATAGGTGTGTGTTGTGGTACACACCTATAATCTCAGTACTCAGGAGAAGGCTGAGGCAGGAGGATTACAACAAGTTCAAGACTAGCCTGGAACTAGACTATTAACTACATAGTGAATTCAAGGCCAAACTAGAACATACAACGATACCTTGTCTCAAAAAAAAAAAAAAAACACTGTGAGACTGTGGGAAACAAAAGCAACTCAAGAATGGAATTAGGAGTTGAAAACTTGGCTGAGGCTATATATTACTGAAAGTAGAATTTAAAAGAAAAACACAAGAAACTTGTTTGGAAGCATTTTTCTTTCTGCATACCTGAAAGATCTTCATGGGCCTACAGGTACTAGGATAAAGCAGAACTGGCACCATCTACTCTTTTGAAGTGTTTTAATTTAGTTATTGGATGAATGGGGAAAAAAAAAAGCTATGTCTGACATCTAGGAAAAAAAAAAAACTGCAAACCTACCTTAAACCATCAGTAAAAGTTAAAAAAAAAAAGCTCTTTTTGTAATAATAGCCACACATGCTTGAGAAACGTTGCTGAGCCTACACTTTTTACGGGATAAAGGGTCTCACTATGCAGTTCAGACTTGTAGTGATCCTCTTGTCTCAGCCTCCCCAGCATTGGAATTACAGACATGTGCTACCAACACCCAATTCTGGGCTGGAACAGTACAAGGTACTGGGGATCGAATTCCAGCCTTGAGCTTGCCAGGCAGGCAACCCCTGAGCCTACACTTTCTGTAAAAGAACTTTTGTTTGTTTGTTTGTTTTGTGTGTGTGGTACCAGGGATTGAATTCAGGACCCCGCACTTGCCAGGCAAGCGTTTATTCTACTGAGCTATCTCCCCAGCCCTTAAATGATTCCTTCCTATTTTCAGTGACTGACCATTTCTCTCACCCATCCCATTAACAAGTTTTAATCCCTAAAAGCCTATACTATATTCCAAAACCCCAACAGATAGAACAATTAAAACTTTCTTCTCTAAAACAGTACTAGAGATAACTTGTACCTAGTCCTTGACAAGAACTTTCCTAACTTTATGGAGTTTTTTTGTTGTTGTTGTTCTTTTGTTTTTACTTTTCTAACTTTAAATGCAGAAAAAGACAAGTTTTGCAGGCCCAATAATATATACCTTCTATAAACTACTTAATTCTCCCAAAGTACCTTTATTAATGAAATTTTTGTTAATTTACACTTTAAACAGCAGGTATGTAACAATCTATACCACACAATGAAAATGAAGACCCCAACCATTTAAGTCATGTGCAAGAAATAGACTAAGCCAACATGTACCAAAATATTGAGCTTTCCACCAAGTGGTTTGGCCTGTTGTATAAATTTTTTTAACTACATACAATGAATATATTTTTAAATGACAAACTTTAAAATTTATTTGGCCAATACATGAGACTCAGGTTTCATTTTTTCTTTTCTTTTTTTTGGCAGAACTGAGGATTGAATTCAGGACCTAGAACTTTGCAGGCAAGCTCTTATTCTACTGAGCTCTCTCCCTGGCCCAGGTTTCATTTTTTCTAACCTAAGGTATAAAAATAAATAGCCAATGGCACAAGGCATTTTACTAGATTGTTACAAAAATGAAAAGGCAAAATTAACACAAAAATTCTTTTTTTTTTTTTTCAGTATTAGCAACTGAATCAGGGCCTTTGAACTGAGTTACATCCCTAGCCCCCTTTTTAGACAGGGTCACATAAAGTCACAAACTTCCCAAAATTTGCAATCTTGACTATTATAGTGCTGGGATTACAAGTGTGTGACACCCTATTCAGTTGTCTTTAAAAAAAAAAATTGTATAAAATCAGTTATCTTCAGAGACTTACCCAAAATAGGCTACCCATGTAGGGAGCCCTAATCTCACTGTTTTTATTTTCCATATCCAATTGATGCAGGAGAGGATTTAAAACATATTCCCTACAGCAGTAGTATTACATTAGGCTTTATTTTTCTTTTCTTTTCAAGCAGGGTCTCACTGTGTAGTGCAGGCTAGTCTTAAACTCACGGCAACCCTCTTGCCTCCGCCTCCTGAGTGCTAGGGTCATGAGCATGTGCCACTATACCTGGCTCTGCAGTAGGCAGTTCTTAACATTTCATGACAGCATTGTTATTTGTTACAAGTACCAAATCCAACAAAGGTATTTTGAGACATCATCTGAATCTGCTTTTGCAAATTATCAAAAACAACCCTGTGCAGAAGTTTCTAGGTATAGAGTTAAGTGCTAGTTAACCATCTTAAATACGACAAAATTAATTCATGCCAGTATTGGTTTTATGGCCATATGAAAAATTCTAACTACCTCCTCCCACTGATTTCCCAGATGACATTGTTCTCAAATCACTGTTCTTTTAAAGTGCAACTGTCTAAAACTTTTTTCTCTAAACTCACACCTGTCAACAACAGTGGCCATCAGCCTTTTACTTAAAAATTAAAACCTGTCATTATATGTCATAGTCCTTAAATTTCAAATAAAACTCTGCCCATAACAATACTAATAAGTTGTTAGTTAGTTGGTACAATGTAACATCTCTAAATATATCATTTCATAGAGGCTATTATATAGGTGCTAAGGTCAGGTGCTACAGAGGTACACATCTAATAACTTTAGTTACCACAGGATCAAAAGTTTAAGGCCAACAACTTAGGAAAGACCCTATCACGAAAGGGAAAGGGAAAGGGAAAGGAGAGGGAGGGAGATTAAATTTCAGAATACTAACTAGATCTTGAACATCTTTCAGCATCAGAAAGCGAAAAAAGGAAATGCCACAATCAAGCAGAACATATTTCTACCCATGTAAGCATACACATGTGGCTGAATTTAGACAAAAATATTAACCACTGATTTCATCTCTGACTTCCTAAACTATATGTTCCCTACAGAAAAGTTAACTTGTATTTAAAAAAAAAAGAAATTTCATTCTGAGGGCTGACCAAATAGTTCAGTGGATTAAAGCGCCTGCAAGCAGGCACGGGTAGGAGAAGGGGTGTCTATCCCTGGGCCTGACATGCTGGTCCCACCCCCAGGGCACACTGGGACAGCAACTGAGACTGGAAGAGGCAGTGCTCACCTGTAACCCTAGCTCTTGGGAGGCTGTAAACAGATGAATCACTACAAGTCTGATCTAGTAGTAGTGAGACCCTGAACATACTGTAGACCCTTCCCTAAAATACAAAAAAAATAAAATAAAATAAAAAATTTTAGCCAGGCATGGTGGCACATGCCTGTAATCCCAGCACTTGGGAGACTGAGGCAGGGGGATTGTTCTGAGTTCAAGACCAGCTTGAGCTACAAAGTGAGCTTAAGGCCATCCTGAACTGCATAGTGAGACTCTGTCTCAAAAAGACATAAAAAATAATAATAATAATAATAATAATAAACAAAATAAAAAATTTTCATTCTGTCCAAGGCAGTAGCTAAAGGAAGAAAAAGAACAGCAAATAACTCGTATCATAGAAAACCTTTTAAAAGGGCCAGCCTGGGGAAAAAAAGGGGGGTTGGGAGGCTGCCTGATAGGGGAGTAAAGCACCCATGGCTCCCAGCCTGCCGTGCCGGCCCCACCCTCAGGGCAGACTGAGATAGACATTGAGACTGGGTGTGGTGGCACATACAGCTGGTAATCCCAGCATCTGGGAGGCTGAAACAAGAGAACCACTTCTAGTCCAATCTATGGTAGTAAGACCCTGTAGACCCTTGTCTTAAATACAGGGAAAAAAAAACTTCTAAAACCTGTCTTACACTTAGCAGCATCTTTCTACACAGGTCCTAGATTTGAATATCTAAAATTTCCCTATCATTAAATTCCTAATTATTTTGTTTTAAAAACAAATCATCATTCCACCCACTCACATTTTACAAAATAATAAAATAACTGGACCAAGACTTCAAATAGTTACTTGCCAACTTTAAGATTATCAAATGTTAATATTTCTCACCACAGCTTATCCCTAATATTCCCTAACTTTTAATTAATTTTCCATAAAATATGACATCGTCCATAATTATAAATGAAGATAAATTGACAATATAATTCCATAGAATATCAAACTTGGTAATATAATTCTTATGGAAAGACACTTAATGGTGATATATATCTGGCAAAATCTATATTCCCTGTGACAGAAAGGTGAATCTGAATATAACACACAATCCTATCTTCATCCTTCCATTCACTGTAGGGGGCTATTTGTCAAAAACTCAGCCCATTAATAACATAATACTTGGAGAAAATGGACAATGAGTCAAAGAATCTGACAAATGCTTTCAGAAAACTTTCTGGAATGTGATTCCATTTTAATCTACAAAACTGTTTATCTTTTAATGGTCAACCCAAGAAAAAAGCATTTAATACAAAGCTTTTCAAATCGTAAGCTGTGGAGCCTAAAATGAGTGGACCCTAAAAATTCAACCGGCCCTCCTCCTCATCCCTTAGAAGCTTTGAAATTTCCACTTTTTCCAGTTGACAAAATGGGTTTTTTAAAATTAAAATAGGGTGCCACACATATTCATGTTCTCATTTTCCTTACTAATTCAAGTGCACCCTGCTGCTATTCAGAAACACTCCAAACAGAGGCTCTTACATTCTGATTACACATTCAAATAAATGCATAACATGCATTTCAACTTGGAATCATATTCTTAAAAAATTAACTCATGAAAACCAAGTTACTGCAATATCATGGCTGAAATTATGCCAAAGCCCAAATTTTAATACCTAACTTCCTCAACAACACTATACAAATATATTACAGCAATATTACCCACTGTTATTGTAAATATTACTTACTGTCCTAGTTATTTTAAATTAGCAAGATACATTTAAAATTAAAAACAAAACAGGAACAATTTCAAAATGACAGGAAACATTAGAATTTAATAACTTTACTCTTCTTTCCTCACTTCTTTTCTCACTTTGAGATCTTGCTACACCAGATCTCAAATCTGCAAAGCAGCATATGTTCCCACAAGGGTCGTGATGCAGCACCCTTAACACATCCCAAATCAAAGAAAATATAGCCTCCACGCTAGAGACTTACAGTTTAAGTCAGACAACTTTAAGACATAAAACTCATAGATGACAACCAGTTAATGGCTTTTCAGAATTTATATTTTGAGTTTCCTCAAGTTAAATGAAAAGCAAAATAAACTGAATTAAATACAAGGCTAGAAGTATGGAGATCAATAATAAATAATATCTAAATTAATCAGAATCCTCAAGAATATATGAAGTCAAAAGTATAAGAGACCAAGCCATAAGGGATCATCACATGAAAAGACAGACACACACACAAACAGTAAAAACCTAGATGAAAGTTCTACCCAGACAGCAAGTGGAAAAAGGAAGAAACAAGCCGGAATTTAAAGCAAAAATACAAGAAAAATTAGCTGATCTGTTACTAGACTTAATGAAGAAAGTTATTATACTAATACGAAGAATTAACTTAATCTTTCTCAAACTGTTACATATTTCCCTACTGCACTTCCAGAGCATCATTAACCTTTTAAAATTAAAACTCAACATTTAAAAGTACACACATTTGTGGTTTTTCTTCTGTGAAAAATTAAAGGGCTCATATATAAGATCAAACTCATGATCTTCACCTTATTAAAGCCACACGAACCAGTCTAAACAAACTAAAAATCTCTACACACACCAACTCAAAGCTCCATACCGTTTTAAGTCTTCACATTATAAATTCAGCAAATCTAACCTCCACTCTGCCTCGTCTACCCCTAAGACCTCCTTTGAAGCACTCACTGACAGTTCTTTGTCCTCATCACATCTGCCTTTTTACATCTTTTTTCCAGATTGCCACTATATTAGATGAGGGTACAGCAGTCTAAAGCTATCAACAACCTCACTGGACAGGAGACTGGTTTTCACCTCCTTCAATCTGACTAGCATTTTCCTAGGAGAAACATTATACCTCAAGAGCCTGACAATTTTAGCTCAATATCCCTTTAGCCAAAAATTAAATACTTTATTTTATAACTGTCTTGCTAAGATTTCACAATGAAAAAACATGCCTTAAACACACTACACACACACACACACACACACACACACACACACACCCCTTCTACATCTAAGATCTAAGGTACACCAAGGTTGATGGCGTTTGCTCAATCTCACTACACAATTGCTAATATAAAAAAAGTTTCACTATCAATTAAAATCTTTTATTGGCCATCCCTTCTTGATAGCCTCTTCATAAGAGACCATCAATTTTATACAACTATGTAAAGATTTTTACTTGAAAAACCTGAGATGACAACTATACCACTAAGAATATGTTAGTAATTCAACTGTAGATCTACACATTACTCAGATGCTGCTCATAAGTTTTAGCTCTATTTTAGTAGCCAGTAAACATTACTTTCTTGTCCTAAAATTAACATTTTTAAATAAAGGGTTCATGTTAAAATTGAAATTTAATATTGAAAATTACTAAATGACTTCAGTAAAGTTATTTTGACTAAAGAAAAATATACTTGGATTGTTAGCTTAATTTACCCAAAATAAAATGACTTAAAAGAGCCAGAGATTAGAAAGTTCTCCCCCCAAAATCCTTTTTCTCCCAGTAAAAGAGATTAAACCCATGGCCTTTGTACTGAGCTGGGGAGGGGGAAGGGACGGAAAGGGAGGGGGAGGGAGAGACCAACCCCAACCAAGACAGACATATTTTACTTTAAGAAGAAAAAAGTTTTAAAAATAAATACAAACTAATAGTGGAAAGAGATTCTTCAGGGAATCTTTTGTCACCTGATATATTCAAGCATATGAGAAGACCTGTTTCAACCACAGAATTCTGACTCTACATCATTCCCCCATTCAACCTCATTTTATTATCATTCTAATCCATCCTATAAATTGTAACTCCAGGCATTTTCTTTCCCCTTGTGCTGAGGATCAAACTCTGGACCTTGCATATGCTGAGCGCACACTCTATTGCCTAAGCTAATCTCAGCTCTTCTAACTTCAGCCAGTAGTGCCCTACATGATAGTACCCCTTATAGCCACAAACCTCATCCGCACCCACCCACCCCAACAACGTGCATGTCTTACATCTGTCCTGCTGGGATGATTTCACCCTCCCTTCTCCTACCTTTCAAAACTCAATGAAAACCAAAATACCTTCAGGAAGATTTTTAATTCCCATTCTTCTGGTATTCATGCTAATAATTTACTTTCATGTCCACATGACCAGATTGTAAGCTCTAAAATAAGACCTAAAATATCCCCCCAAAAGTTTCATGTGCTTCGAGATGGGGCTCTAGTTGGAAGTGGCAGGTCAGTGGGGATATGACCTGGAAGGATTCCTAGCTGCTCCTCTTACTACTTCTTGGCTGACAAGGGGGAAGCAGCTGCCATTTCAACAGGCATTTCTTGCTGTGAAGCCTGCCATTCATGAACTAAACCTGCTAGTTACTGTGAGCTAAATAAACTTCTTTAACTTATGAGCATTAAGTACTTTAGTTTGCTCCAACAATAGTAAAGTAACTAATATAAAAAACTGTTACCAGAAGTAGGGTTGATGATATGATTACCTGACCATGTGGTTCAGAAGCCTTGGAATTATCTGCAGAAAAGTTTAGAAATGTTTGGAGATGTTGGAAAAGCCAAACCTGTAATGCTGTAAACTAACCTTAATGGGTGATACTAGTTCTCAAAATATGAGAATGCTGATAGAAATATGGATAGCGAAGGCCAGGCTCATGAGGTTTTAGAGGAAAATGAGGATTGTACTAGAAACTAAACCACAGGCAATGTATGTTACAAGGGGGGGGGGGACTTGTCTTCATTTTGTCCATATCCTACATTTAAAAGCAGTACACTAATTTCAAGACAACACAACATTTAGCCCATGGCATACATAAACTGGCTACTTTTAATCAGATCAACAGTGTGAAACCTGAGTGAAGAGCAGAGGTAAATAAAATTTGAAAAATTTGTAGTTCCATCAAAAAGGAAGCATTTGTAAAACTGGAGCTAAAGGGAGCAAGGCTGTTGAACAACAAGCACTGTTAGAAAACCAAGCACATTGCTTTAAGACAATAGGAAAGATGGCTTAAAGGCATCTCAGGAATTGGCCAAATCTTACTCTTCCCAGGCTCAAGGGTATAAAAGGATAAACTACTTTGAAAACAGACCCTAGAGTGTGCTGCTTATTCAGGGTTGCCTAGAGAAATGTTTTCTCTAAACAAGTATTTCCCTGAGTTTGGCCATCCAGATACTCAAAGACTCTGCATCCTAGGTCCAAGAGGCCTTGGCTACTACTTGAACAGGTGGCCCAACCATGTGATGTAGGTTTCTCAGGCATGCAGAATGCAAGAGCTATGGGATTCATAGAAGCTTCCACACAGAAGCAGACCAGACAAAGAGACCAGGAAAAAGTGTGTGACATGTCACAGTATCTTCAGGAACCCCTGAGATGATGCATGAAGTGTAAGTGAAGTTGAGATGCACTGGAGACCCCACAAAGTTGGGAGATAACAAAAACAAAGAACATGTGCCAAGAAAAGCCTCAGGAACTGAGTAGAGTCACTCCAATAAAGAAGACAATTGGCTGCAACTGCCAAGGCTTAGGGATGGGACTGCCCAAACCATTTGTGGTCCCATCACATCTTGCTGCCATGTGCCCCAGATGCTGGACGTGGAGCTACAATAGCTGTAGTTTCAGTCTTGCCTTGATGCTATTCCTTTCTGTTCCACTCCTCCTTTTTGGAATGAGAATGTCTAGCCTGTGCCATATATTTTGGAAGTATCTATCTTTTTATTTTTACATGTGTTCGAGCTAAGAATCTGCCTTAAGTATCAGCAAACACTTGAGACTTAAAACTCTGCAGCAGTATTGGAACTATTAAGGTCTTGGAAGATAGGACCAGGGAGATGGCTCAGTGGAATAAGCACTTCCCTGGCAAGCGCAAGGGCCTGAGTTCAATCCCCAGTTCCACCAAAAAAAAAAAAAAAAAAGCCTTGGAAGACCCTAACAAATGAACTAAAGGTACTTCACAAAATGAAATGGACATGGGCTTTCTGAGGACAGGACAGGAATGTTACAGTTTAGATCTACATTGCCCTCTGCTAAGTCTCATGTGTTTTGAGATGAGGCCTAATCAGAAGAAACAGGTCACTATAAAACTCATCTGGAAGAGTATATTCTTACACCCAGATTTTCCTCTTGCTATCCTTCTAACCTGCCATGTGGTACACATGCTATCTTCCTTGGGCCAGCCAAGCATGGTTTGAACCCACTGGAAACTATAAGCCAAATAAACCACTTGTCCTTTGAACCACAGGTGCCAGATATTTTGTCCCAGCAATGAGATTACATCCCCTAGTCAGCTGAAGGCCCGCTTTTTCAGAAACTCAATCAAGGACTCATAAAATACATTTAGATATCAACAGGCAGCATCTACTCTTTTATGTACTGTTGAAACACATATGGTATGGGGAGTAACTTCTAAAGAGCATTTTCAGGGATGATAAAAATGTTCTGGAATTAAATAACAATGCTAGCTGCACAACTCTGGTAATATCCTAAAAATTATACACTTTCAAGGAGTGACTTTTTATAGGCCACTGACAAAGAACTGATGGAGACCACTATGAAGCAGTCCTAAGTAGGGCTTAATTAAATTAACCAATGGCTTTTCATGTTTAATTGTGAGTCTGTCTAAAACCCAGGCCACTTGTCTAGAAATGGCTGTCGAGACTCATAGTAAGTAAATCTCTGTTAGTTACTAATCCTTGCTGAGACCTGTAATGGTGGATGAACCTAGAAAACCTAGAGGATAAAAACTCAGCCAAGAGCAGCTGGATCAAACCTCAATTACATAAAGACTGTCTCACATTCCTGAGTGTATTAATTTAATACCTTACTTAGAGAAGTCTTTTGGTTCTACTCTTCTTGAGTAGTCCTCTCCCTTCTTCTGACAACTAAATAAATACAGGCCACCCAAAGAAGGTTCTTGGACTCAGCCCTGAAAGCATCTCAAATTCTGTGAGAAGACTTTGATCCTCCTGGAGCCCTGAAATCATCCCATTTGCCTCTTCTATTTAGTTGTTGATATACGCTCACTCGGGAGATTATGGACATCACCAGCCCACAATATCAGGTTAACCTGAGAGAAAACCCTTTAGAATTTTCAATGATAACAAATGGCCAGCTGTGGCACATGTGTCATAGGTTCACCACCATTGGTATGGGCATTACCTCAATGTTAAAAAAAAAGGTAAGATATTCCACCCCTATTGAGCAGAAAAACAAATTCTATATCTGAGAAAGAAAGCCTTTTGTTCACAATGTTCTTCTTAAAAGTAGTTAGATATCTTAAGTATTTAGATGCCTACTACATACCAAGTATCATGCTGAGGATCAGAAAAGGGCCACTAGATTACCACCAAAGCTGTCCTGCTAGAGCTTGTAAGAGGACAGGCAACTCACTGAATTACTGTTATAATAAGAACAAGGAATAAAGTGTTTAAAGGTAAGAATGACCCAGTCAAGATAGAGCATACAGAAGGTGACCAGGGTCCCAAAGAGACAAGAGCACATCTAAGAAGAACAGGTATCCCTCAGCCCATGTAAGATTAAGCAACTAGTTCAATATAATTTCTACATTATAAGGACTTGGATGCCAGGAAATTGATGACTGGTTCCCATTCACCAAAGGGGTTCACTGCAAGGTCATTTTACCTTGAGGTAAAATGACAAAGTTTTATGTAGTTTAATGTTTTCATGACACCTACAGCATTTGGCAATGCTTTAGTATACCCACAAACAGTAATATGTATTACTCATGTAATAAAGAATTCATTCAGAAAGTTATGCTGCAAAAACTATACACAATCAAATTTCTGTGTATTAGTTACTACTGCATTAAACACATAAGGCATGCGCAAATACAATATGGGGGGCTCTCATTTTTGGCTGAACGATGTTACAAATAAACATATGAACAAATACACTTTAACAGCCTAGGAAAAACCTAGATTGGAAGTTAGAAAACTACAGCCTATATAAATCAAATCAGGCTCATTTCCTTTTTTTTTTAATACATAAGTTTAGAACAAAATCATACACTTTTATTTATATATAGTATTGCTCTGCTTTTACAGCACAGTAGAAGAGTTGAATAGTTTCAATGAGATCTTGCAGTCAGTAAAGCTAAAATACTTACTATCTGGCTCTTTACCAAAAAATTTGCCAGCCAAGCATGCCTGTAATCCTAGCACTCCAGGGAAGCTGAAACCAGGAGACGAGGGCTACATAGCAAGTTTAAGGAAGGCCTGCACTTTAAATAGTGAGATCCTATCTTAAAGGGGGAAAGAAAAAGAAAAAAAAAGGCACTCTAGTTTTTCATGTCTGATGCAATAATGATGATGCTGGGAGACAGCTGTATTTTTATTTTGGGCTTTTATTTTTCCTAAAGAGAAGCAAGTTACGGTAAATAGATCATAAGTAACTACAGAGCTGGACAAGGAGAGACATGTCTTTGATTCAGAATCACATAAACATTCACAGATATAAACAAAAGTAACAACAACAACAACAAAAGACAAATCCACATACATATCCAATGGTCAGGTGTGGTGGTGCACACCTAGAATCCCAGCACTGGGAAGGCTGAGCAGGAGCATCACTGTGAGCTCGAGGCCAGCCTGAACTACAAGGTGAGAACCTGTCTCAAAAAAAAAAAAAAAAAAAGAACAAAAACAAATATACATTCAAAATTGTGGTGGTACCAAGGGTAGGGGTACATACTTAATCCCCTACTCAGAAGACTGATACAGGAGGATAACAGTGAATGCCAGGCTGGGCCAGGCCAGACCATGCTATATAGTGAGTTCAAAGTTGCCTTGTACTAAATGATGAGACCATATATCCAATTAATTAATCAATATTTTTTAAATGGGGGGGTTGAAGGAAATGTATCACACTTGTTACAAATGTGCCTCAGAAACATTTGAAACTTAAAACAAAGTGAAATAAAAAGTTAGCTACAATAATTAAATGTTCTTAGTGACTAGATTCAATGAAGATTTAGCTAAAGTTTTCACCACACTCAATAAAGGTTAGAAGAACCTTCCCATAGAGAGCCATCATGATTTCAACAGAAAGCTAAAAAACTGTGCCATTACTGTCACACCTACATACTAATGGCTACCCAGAACCTATAAATGTGCATTCATTTAGGGATAATAGTCTTTTGTAGATAGTATCAGGTCATATTATAGGATAGGTACTAATTTTAAATTAAAAGACAGAAATGTCTCAGAGGACAAAATTAAAGAAGCGAATAAATATATGAAAAAATGCTCCACAACACAAGTCATCTGTGAAATGCAAATTAAAACAGCACTGAGATACCATCTCACCCCAGAAAGAATGGCTATCATAAAGAAATCAACAAACAAATGTTGGAGAGGATGTGGGGAAAAGGGAACACTTCTCCACTGCTGGTGGGAATGTAGACTGGTATAACCAGTATGGAAATCTGTGTGGAGACTTCTTAAAAAACTGGGACTGAAAATCCCATTCAAGCCAGCTATCCCCCTACTAGGAATTTTCCTGGAGGAACTGAAAACGTCATATCATAGCGATATATTGGTACCTCTGTTTATAGCAGCACAATTTGTGATAGCCAAATCTTGGAAACAACCAAAATGCCCATCACATGAGAAATGGTTGAAAAAGATGTGGTATCTTTATACAAAGGAGTATTTCTCAGGTATAAAGAATGATAAACTTGAACATTCGTATTTAAGTGGATGCCACTTGAAGATATAAGCGAAATAAACCAGACCCACATATGTAAATATCATATAGTCTCCCTAGTATAAGAACTCAAAAGAAGAAACACAAATAGAAAGATGTAATACAATTAAAAGGAAAGAAAGAACTTGAGGATTAGACAACGAGGAAAGGACAACGAGATAAGCTGGGAAACATAACAGAGGCAAAGCCACACATTATACACATAAGATGGGTTAGGCAGTGATCCTGAGAAACACCAGCAGGTTTTTGAAACTAGCAGTTAATTGGTAGGATTCTCACCCTGACTAACTATACATGCTGATGCCTGTGAACCAAGCAACTGCACTGAGGATAGCAATGTGTAATAGTAAGGTCATGCTTGGAATGCCTGTCATTCTGGTCTTCTAAATACATACTTCTTGTCATGACATACCAATTATTACCATACTGTCTCTCAACTAAAAGTTTTTTCTTTTTTAAATAAAGCGTGATAAATGAAAAAAAAAAAAGACACAAGAAAAAAAAAATGTCACAGGACTGTCCTGGTATAACGCTGTATATGGTCAGATTTCTAAATTTCTGTGTGAAAATATGTTTATTCCTACTTTTTTAAATTATTTTTTTCTTCATATTCTGTAGGAACTTAATGTTTAACATATCAATACTTGATGGAAAATACCTGTTCCATGTTATGCCGAAGATGACTGATATTTAGATATCTAGAGTAAACTGAACTACTTATGTTGCAGGATAATAATAAGCTTCTCTTCTGGAGTTAACAACCTAAGTTTGCAGATTAAAAACTACAGAAAAGGAAGGGCTGCAAGGTCAGCCAAAATTTTGGCCCTAGCCTTTTAAGATCAGTGAAGACTCAGGACATAGGTGAACCTATACTGTAACATCATGGAACTCAGTTGTGTCCCAAATTTTCTGATCAAAGAGATTATGGGGCCACAGAGGAAAATGACTGATGACATAGAATGTGCCTAAGGAGAGTCACATGGAGAAAAGACATTCTCTCAGGCTTTCACAGAGAGCAAACTGGCCAAGCAATGGTCATGACTCATCCACAAATCTGACATGGCAAAGGATCTACAAAGTACAGTACAGGGTTATAGGATAAATCCTGAGGATGCATGACTGACCTTATCAGATACAAAAGTTACATTTCTTGTTATATATGTCTCACTTTACTTTGGTCTTAACCATAAAAACCAGGTATATAAAGTAAAGCCATTTTAATAGGCTGAGCTGTGAAAGGCTTCAGTCAACAACTTGTGCTGATCACCCACTACTATTGTGGACTGCTGGACTGGTTGGATTGTTTTGCTGAATTCACACACCTATAGTATTCAGATGCCAATGGAATACCCATCACTGACAGAACTAAACAAAAAAAGGGATACAAAGAACCATTGTGTTAATTGTATAGACAGAATAGTTAGGATAGATATATAGCTACTTTCACTTAATTCAATGAGTAGAAAAATTTGTACTAATAGTGTTTGGACAGGATATCCTGTCTGCTTCTTATACTATGGATAACCACTAAGACAATAACAATGTACAATGTTTTCATTATTGAAACTGTCCTATTAATCAGTTTTGATACTGTCTCATTGCTATTAAATTTTAAAAAATAAAAATACTTTGAAAAAATAAAATAAAACAAGTTATAATAAAAGAGAGAGAGAAATGTGAACATTGAAATACTCAAGGAGAGTATTAAGTGACAAAAAAGAGAGTTTGGGGTCATGGGTCTCCGTAACTCCAAAACATCAAATATGGATGGCAACCATAACAAGCTACAAGAAATGGGCATAATGACATATGCTTGTAATCCCAGCACTCCAGAGGTGAGACAGGGAGATCACCAGAGTTCAAGGCTGGTCTCGGCTACACAGTTAGACCCTGTCTCAACAAAAACAAAAAGGAAGGAAGGAAGGAAGGAAGGAAGGAAGGAAGGAAGGAAGGAAGGAAGGAAGGAAGGAAGGAAGGAAGGAAGGAAGGAAGGGAAAAAGAAAAGGAGAAAAAAAAAAGTAGAAGCAGCTAAGAGACAGCATGGAACAGATTCTTCTTCCACTTAAGAAGGAACCAAGCCTGCCAATGCCATGATTTCAGATTTCTGGCCTCTAGAAACATGACAGAATAAATTTCTATAATTTTTAAACTACCAATTTTTTTCTAAATAATTTCTTATAGGAACCTTATAAAATTAATATACCCACCTCATTCACATTACAAAGTTTTAATAATTTCATCACTTGTTAACATTAGAGGTTACAGAGATAGCTCAGCAGCCTAAGTGCCTGCCTCGGCAAGCACGAGGACTTGGGTTCAAGTCTCGGTATCACATGCCACGCAGGTAGTGTGCCAAGCCAGCCAAGACCAGACAAGGTGGCACATGCCTATAATTCCAGCTCTGGGAAAGCTGAAATAGGGGAATCACTACAAGTCCAAGTTGTACAGTGAGACTCTATATCAAATATTTAAAAATAAATTAAAGAAAATAGCTCAATTGTTAGCATTTAGCTTCAGTCTAAAAATTAAAAATATTCACCAAATAAAATTTTCATAAAGTTTTTACTTCATAAATTGAGAACAAATAGAAATGTATAGCTTTTTTGAGTACTATCACAGGGATCAATATGACTTGAGATTATATTGGACTACAAATTGCTGTCAGGAACCAGTAAGGTTCTCCTAAAGGCCAATAAACACCTGTTCATAATAACTACACGACTCACCTAAGCTGATACTCAATGGCTTAAAAAAACCTACATCTTTAAGTCTTCCTGTGGCACACAAGTCTAACAAAACTACAGGCTTCAAGAAGTCTATCTTTCAGTCAGGCATAACAGCACATGCACAGATGATCACAAGTTCAAGGGCTACTATGCAAATAGGTAAGATAATCTCAAGAAAAACAAATAAATAAGGTGGGAGAAGATGGAAAATGGGAAAGGAGGACAAGGTGGAAGATAAAGTATAAGAAGTAGGCAGGATATCCTTATTCTACTGAGTATAAGAAGCAGACAGGATATCCTTATTCTACTGAGCCATCTCTCTAGCCCTATAATGGAACATTTTCTACACTTGTTTTTTTTTGGGGGGGGGGTATTTTAATTGTACACCCTGCTGTACAAGGTGTACAGGGTCTCATTACAAAGGCATGCGCCACCAAGCCCAGTCTCAACTGCCATCTCAGCACGCCCTGGGGACAGGGCTGGCATGGCAGTCTGGGATTCCAGTTCCTACCTCTGCCTAAGCAGGTGCTTTAACCCGCTGAGCTATTTGGCCAGCCCTAGACTATTTTCAAAGTAATGACTATTACCAGGCTAGGTATTTGTCCATTTTACTATCCCCACATGGTCATTAACTAAAAGGAAGTATCACACAGAATGAAAAGTGAACTTTTTTTCCATTTATTTCCTAGCAAGTTATATTACTATATTTGATTTAATTATCTCTTGAAACTCCCAGCAGATGTGAATTCACTACAAAGATATACCATATTGTTCTATAAACATTACATAACTCCCCTGATTAAAACCTTACTGAACAACTTGCAAGTATAAAAACAATAATACAAAGATTCCTAGGGCCAGCCAAATAGCTCAGCGGATTAAAGCACCTGCAAGCAGGCACAGAGGGCAGGGATTCAATCCCCAGGCCTGTCATGCAGGCCCCAACCACCAGGGCACACTGAGATAACGATTGATACTTGGGTGTGGTGGCGCACACCTATAATCCCAGCTCTTGGGAGGCTGTAAACATGAGAATCACTAGGAGTCCAATCTAGTAATGAGACCCTGAACACCCCGTAGACCCTTCCCTAAAATTTAAAAAAAAGATTCCTTTTATAAAAAATGGGGATGAAGCAAAGTATAGAAGTGTAAGGGACTGGGTTCCCTTCCCAGGGCCTTGGTAAACATAAATTTTTCAGAAAAACCTGCCTCTCCTTATTAAAAAAAAAAAACTTAACGTACCTTGTTTTCGAACATCTTCTACAGCAGCCATAAGCTCCTCTTTCAGAAATTGACTCTCCTTTGCAATTTTATCTCCCTTCTCCAAAAAATTCTCAGTTGCTTGTTCAACAGATGCAGCCAAAACATGGGCCTTCTTAGAACGACCTCTCTTCTTATTAGAGGGCCCCTTGCTATTGGTGTTGACCAACGTTGTAACCTAGAAGTTTCATTTAAAAAAATAAACTGTACTACTCATTAAAAATCAAAACAGAAAGACTAACAACTCTAAAAGGAATGGAATCACATTTAAGTATTAAATAAAATAACTCCATGTTTAAGATATACAACAATGATAACTTAGTTTCCAAAATAATTTAGCTTTCTCAATGTGGAAGAAAAATAAGGCATATTAAATTCCTCAAATATCATTATTAGGCTCTTAGTTTGAATTTACAAATTTAAAAATGATTAGAGGCCTGCAAGATAGCTCAGCAGCATAAACACAAGGTTGTAAGTTTGATCCCTGGTACAAAAAAAAAAAAAAAAAAAATTAGAGACAAATTAAATGTCTATTATATGTCACCAAGAAGTTCCTGAAAAGTGTTAACAGTGAGTTTAGAGAATTACCCAAAAGTTACATTTTGTTACTGATAATAACATACACTAGGGGTGAGAGAAAACTGCTTATGGAAATAGACATGACCTATTAATTACAACATCCTGGAACACATATGCAGAACACTTCCCAAAAGCCTGCATGTGAACTTCTTACCTGAACTCAGATAAGTTTTCAATTGGATGGCCTAGACCTGACCTAAGCCTGAGGTGTGGGATCTCAGCACTGCCTTACAGGTTTCCTCAACATCTGTGCAGTATAAAAGAACACAGGCACCAAGAAGAGAAGAGCTTGCTATCAGCTTTCCTCACAATAGCCCACCCTGCTTCCTCCAAAGTATACTTTCATCTTGCTTGTTCCCTCTTTTACTTGTCCCAAACTCAATCTGCAGAGCCAGATTCTCTCTTATTCTCCACTTTCACCTTTTCAGATGAGCTTTGCCACTGCTTTTTGCTCATTTTACTCAGTTCTTTATTGGAGACAAGAACAATGTAGAATTTTAACTCCAGAAGGACAAGCAAGTAACCCATAACCCTACTTGGCAAACTACTTTTAGGAGGAGCTCCCTGATTACATCATCAATCTTTGCAAAATATTTAAGATAACTTGCTTCTGCAGTCTTTGTTCAGGTTAGTCACACAAATCCTAGCAATTAATTAGTAAAGATCCTTAAAAAGAAAAGGATGGCTGCCCACAAAAGCCTACTGTGATGGTACTTTAGGTCCCAGAATATTAGCTATCATTAATAAGCATAATACCAGATGATCTGTAGGTTGAAGATTAAAAATTTGTTATAGTGTACATCTGCCAAATAAAGGACCTACTGAGGGCTTAAGAAAGTAAACGTTCCAGAGTCTTAACTATATACTCCTACATAAGATATATAAAATACAGGGGATGGGGCTGGGAAAAAAAAAAAGAAGAAGAAGAAGATATATAAAATACAAGTCTATATTTGAGCTACAATAAAATCTTTTAAAGCTAGCAAATGTTGAGAAATCTCTCATGTACTCTAAAGATAACGTGCAATGTATTCAGCATTGTTACCCTTCTATTACCTTGTTTTGAAATTTTGTTTTTTCTCCTTAAAATAAAAATCTCATCTCTCTCCCTCAAACTATGCAAACCTAAAAATACATAGCTATTTATAACACTTATAAATGCCATCATATTACAATACATGCACATATTTGTAACAGAGCATATCCAACCTACACCTTCAAACTGAATTAACTGCTACTTTAGTTACATAATAAAAAGTACAGTAGACTGAGTAAAGAACCTTAACAGCCCAGGGTCCATGACCCAATCTTAGGTTTTTCCTCAAAGGAAGGGTGAAATTATCCATAAACATTAAACATCCATAAAATGTTTAATTTGGGAAGTTGCACTACAAACCACAAACTTCTATTACTGGCCATAAGAGAAAAGAAAAAAGCTGTGTTCTAAAGGAATAACTAGAAGAACCAAATCATCTAAGTACCCAGGCCTGTTGCTACAGAATCATGTTACAACTATATACTTGTGTTTTAAAATTCTTACCTGTGTAACAAGTGGCTCCAACAGTCTTTCAACTGCCAGAGTCCTGATCTCTAGACTTTTGGGGTCCCATTTGAAGTTTATGTTGCCAGTGTGGACAGCAGTCATTTCTGAGACAGAAACAAAAGGCCAGTCATGGACACATCAACACAAAGTGAACTAGAACTACATAACAAATCTTCTTAGACTTAACAATTTTTTATACCAGGGAAGCTATCTTCCCACAAAATGAAATCACTCCAACTATCCTGCCCATGAAGACCCAGTAAGTTTTACATCCTCTCACACTTAATTTCAAATTTACACTAAGAGTACTACAGAAGAGCATTCCCAAGCATGCAAAACTTTTCCCTTTGGGATTCTCTTGATACTGAAATGTTTCCAGTTTTTCCACCCAAGATAAAAAACCAAAGTGAATGATTTCTTTGCAAGATCCTGATTTTTTTAATTCCACAACATTCCACTATGTAACCAATATTTTCAAAACTAGAGATTTTCCTAAGCACTAAGTGTTCAAACTACTGTGTATATTTTAAAGTTATAGCACATCACAATTTTTTTTTTTTTTTTTTTTTTTTTTTGGTCTTTTTGAGACAGGGTCTCACTATGCAGTTCAGGCTGGCCTTAAGCTCACTTTGTAGCTCATGCTGGTCTCAAACTCACAGCAATCCTCCTACCTCAGCCTCCCGAGTGCTGGGATTACAGGCATGCGCCACCACGCCCGGCTCGCACATCACAATTCAGGCAAGCCAGATTTCAATACTCAGTGGTCAAATGCAGTCAGTAACAGCAACTAGACAACGCAGATACAAACCCTTTTTTACAATGCATTTGTCTCTGTTTCAAAAGTAACTGAGACATTACCATAAATGAACTGAAATACAGTATGCCTGGAGACCGAGGCAAAATGATTTGAGTTTGAGGCCAGCCTGGATTACATGGTGAGATCCTGCCTCACAAAGCAAACACAAAACAGGGTTCCAAAAAGAAAAATGGTGAGATCCTGCCTCACAAAGCAAACACAAAACAGGGTTCCAAAAAGAAAAAAATGAAAACAGTTATAAAACTATTTTACAAATATGTGATATATCCAGCCGGGCGTGGTGGCGCATGCCTGTAATCCCAGCACTAGGGAGGCTGAGGCAGGAGGATTGTTGTGAGTTCGAGACCAGCCTGAGCTACAAAGTGAGCTTAAGGCCAGCCTGAACTGCACAGTGAGACCCTGTCTCAAAAAAAGACAAAAAAAAAAAAAAAAAAAAAAAAAAAAAAAAAAAAAAAAAAAAAAAAA
>PVKA01027800.1:0-30114 GCA_004027165.1 Ctenomys sociabilis | reverse complement strand
GCTGGCTTGAATGGGATTTCTAGTCCTATTCTTTTGAGGAGTCTCCATACTGACCTCCACAATGGTTGTACTAGTCTACATTCCCACCAGCAGTGGAGAAGTGTTCCCTTTTCCCCACAACCTCTCTAACATTTGTTGTTGGTTGATTTCCTTATGATAGCCATTCTTTCTGGAGTGAGATGATATCTCAGTGTTGTTTATATTTGCATTTCACGAATGGCTAGTGATTTGGAGCATTTTTTCATATATTTGTTCGCTTCTTTAATTTCGTCCTCTGAGAAGTGTGTATTCATCTCAGATGCCCATTTCTGAATTGGGTCTTTAAGTTAGCTATTTATAAGACTGTTCTCGCTTGGTTGACTTTTTTTTTTTTTTTTTTTTTTTTTTTTTTGCAGAGCCAGGGATCGAACTCAGGCCCTTGTGCTTGCCAAGGAAGCACTTAGTCCACTGAACCATCTCCCTGGACCTTATTAGTTGATTTTTTTTTTGATACACATTATGCAAAATTTTGTTTCAAAATTATAGTTAATGATTTTTCTAAAAATACAAAGGATAGGCATCCTTTAGAATAAAAGATAAAGTAAAGGAAACAAACAAACACACAAACAAAAAAAAAAACTGAGCCGCTAAAACTCTCCACCCCATATCCAAACAACAACAAAAATTGATCAAGTTAGAGATTAAGTAGTTTCTTTTTAAGGCAAGAATGTCAAGAACAGAGTGCTCAGTTATGGTTCATTTTTTTCTCTCCCTGCTGGATGCATGAGGGACTTTTTTCACCTATATACTGTAAGAGCCCAGCTGAGCTCCTGGAGATAAAATGCACAAGTGTGTCTTCCACCTGCCACCCTCAGGACTGGGCCATAGCTCATCTGGAGCCTTTGTTTCAGGCCCATGTACACCGCACTGAGGCTCTAGCAATTTGTCAATTACAATTCAGATTTTCTCCCCAAGCTTCTGGTCCCTGAGGTAGTTCCTGCTACAATATCTGGAGCCCTGAGGTCTCAATCCTGACTCCTCATAGCTTCCTGGAACAAGAAGTCTATACTTTATGGCCTTCAGATCTTTTGGGGATAATATTGTTGAAGAAAATAAGGTATTAGGACAGGGAAACACTGGGAGAAGAGGAGGACAAGGATAAAGACTTCACTAACAGATTTTGAACTCATCCTTAGGAAGGGCTCTGCAGCCATGGAGGTAATGCGTAGCTCTCCCGACTAATGGAGACTACATATTAAGCAATATGTTTTTAACTCAGTGGTGGAAAAGTTGGTAGACCTTTTAGATTGCCCTGAAGTTAACCAAAAAAGTGAATTTTTGATATTATCTGCTAGTTGCTCATCATTTTGTGGAAAAGAATTGCTTCAAAATCATTGCAGAATATAATCATTTCTTTAGAAGTGTGACTGAGAGCCAGCAACCAATGGATGCCATAGATAAGAGAGTAATTAATAACAAGGCATGAAGTATATAGTTACCTAGGAGATCTCTTCTAAATTTAGCTAGCTGGGTTCACCTTTTCCTATAAATGTATGCTATGGACAATGTGAAGTCAGGAGAATTGTAGAACACAACTCTGAAAACATACCAGCTCACCCAAAAGGATTTTTACCAAGTATATTAACATCAAAATGGTTCTCACAGCACAAAAAAATCAAAGTCTCAATTTTATAAAAAGAAAAATCCTTTGCATGGAAGAAACTGATAAATGTGAAAGTGGTAGAACATTAGAGCTGGGTAGTCCTTTAAAGGTTATCTGCTTACCTAATCCATTCAGATGTGGAAACAAGCCCCAGGAGGTTAGTAACTTGCTCAGTCTTGCAGAATGAGAGGTGGGGCTGTGTGATCCGACTGGAATACAAGGTCCCAACTTCTCTATATCCTATGAATCTAGAACAGTGGTTCATAATTCCCTGCAGTTTCCAAGTGTCATACTGGGCAATGTCTAAGGGCATTTTTGATTCTTTCAACTGGTTTGGAATTGCTGCTGACATAGTAGGAGCCACGGATGCTGTTAAACATCATGCACCACAAAGGACAGCCCCATAAAGAAAGACTTAGCCCTGAGTGTCAGTACTGTTGACACTGAGAAAATCAGCACTACAACTTTAAAAATAAGCCTTAGCATTTCTTGTTAAGTAGAGTATAGAAAAATCTAGTTTTAGCGATAAGCAGATGGCTTCTAAAAGATTTACCAAAGTGTTTTATTAATAATACATTCCAATGTAAGAATCTAAACTAAGCTTTAATGAACAATAAAAAATATACTTCCAAGACAGGGTACTTCATAAAAAGGCTGACAGTTGTATATTAGCAAGACATGAAGTGAGAAATAAACATGGCAATACTGTTAGTTCTAGACATTCTCCTCTAGGGTAGGAAGAAATTTTTAGGCTTTTTCTCACTAGTCTTGCAACTGACCTGTGAAACTGGAAGGAGAAGAATTTCTTATAAATAAGAGAACAAGACTCAGAGGGCTCAAATATTCATGTTTGTTACCAAGCCTGAGAGTGGGCATGTGTCTGGTTACTTTTCTCTGCCACTACTGAGACAGAATACCTGACCCCCAAATTAAAGAGGGAAAGCTTTATTTAGTTCACAGTTTGTAGAGGTTTCAGTCCACACTCAGCTGGCTCCAAGGCAGGGTGGGATGCCACGGGGGCAACAGTTTCAACCTTCACATCATACAAAGTCAGAAATTCTATTGGTATCAAGTTCATTCTCTCTACTTTTGTATGATATTCATGCAGTATATAGAAAGTGTGTGTGTGTGTGTGTGTGTGTGTGTGTGTGTGTGTGTGTAAAAAGCTGTAGCTTAGACCATGAGCAGTTTACCTCATGTCTTTTTCCAGTACTATGCAGATAAAAGATTCTTTTTCAAGCTTTCATTATTTTTTACAGGGAACCAGAAATGAAAATAATATTTTATAGAGACACAGCTCTACATCAAAGTAGATTAATTTTAAAAGTCATAACTTCTCAAACCTTTTTCCTTGGGATTGTTAGGCCTATGTTAAGATTAAGTGGGGATGGCAATTAAAAAAAAAAAAAAGATTAAGTGGGGAAGGCCACAACCAAAACTTTGGAGATTTCCAGATAAATGTCACAGATGCATTTGACTATTTTCTTTGTACTTTTTGCCTCTTACTGACGTCACTGCAGCTATAGGAATGCAGTGAAGGTGACAGGACTTCATTATGATTTTTGGCAACAAAGGCCATCATTATTAGGAACATCAATT
The DNA here is from genome assembly GCA_004027165.1 of Ctenomys sociabilis. Taxonomy (NCBI): domain Eukaryota; kingdom Metazoa; phylum Chordata; class Mammalia; order Rodentia; family Ctenomyidae; genus Ctenomys; species Ctenomys sociabilis. The sequence goes on along the minus strand of PVKA01027800.1, from coordinate 26,873 downwards.
TTACTATTCTAGAGCTAAAATGTTTGTTTTCCAGTTTCTCTCTCAGTTTCTGTGCTTCTTTTGTGAAGGATTTCACCAGAAAGATTGTGTCCAGCTGAGTACTTCACTAATACGACACTGGATGTCAGGAGGATGTCTCTGGTGGGTTTTAGATTTTTATTATATTGTTTGAAATTTACAAGACAATTGTTTCTTCTGTTTTAAGGTGTTTAGTATTTGGAACTTCTAAATTTTAAACTTTTTAATGCAGGCATTTAAGCAACATGTGTACACTGGTTCATAGATGAAGAACAAAATCAAGCTATGTTTTTATGACAGCCCAATTCTGAGTGCCTTTCCAGTAGGTTCTTTCTTATGGGCTTCCAAGGTAAAAAAAAAAAAAATTCATTTTCAAGCAGAATAAGGAGAGCTTTGTGTCCTGCCTTTACGTGCAACCATGTTTCTATCTTGTACCAACACCTCAGCTGAAGGAAATTTTTTCTCTGAAAGCTCCATTCTCCTGAATGCCCTGAACATAGCTGATGCGCTCTTGGCCTCCCAAGGCCCAGGGGCATGAGTCAGGCTTACTCAGAATTTAGCGCTGGTGGGATGCTTTGCACTGTCATCCTCACATTCAGCCACGCTGACTTCTGTGAAGGCTGGCATGGAGAGGGGCTACAAAGGGCCTGGAACGAAGGAGAGAGTGAAAGTTCTTCGAAGCTACCCCATGGAACAGCGCAGGAAAATACTCAAAATATGCTAAGATACTGTCCAAAGAAGCCTCTAACCATAGCAAGAACTTCATCCCATGTTAATATACTCTAACTTATTTTAATTTTTTATTTATATATTTAGTATAGGGTCTACAAGGTCTCACTGTGTAGATGAAACTCATAGCGATCCTCCTGTTTTCAGCCTCCCAAGCTCTGGGATTATAGGCATGTGCCACGACTGCTGTCTGCTGTCTGAATCACTGTCTCAGCACACCCTGGGGGCTGGGCTGGCACAGCCTGTGGTGCTGGGGATCGAACCCCACTCCCTGTGCTCTGCCTAAGCAGGCGCTTTACTCCACTGAGCTATCTGGTAAGCCCTAATATACTCTAATTTAAATCATTTAGTGTTTTGTTTAATTCCAAAAACATCTATTATGAATTGTGGACAACTCCAAGTATCACACTAATGGAATTACTTGTCATTGTTCTCAGAAGAGAATCTTCTTGCGCATGAGTGTACTCAAGATACTCACATAGGATAGGACTATATTACATTACATTTATTACTTGAATTAGGAACCTGCAAGGAGTTCAGTTGTCTAGACTCTCACAGAGCTGCCTGCTAGATCACCTCCTGTGGCTTGGTGCATTTTCTAGGAAGAACTGACAGTCTTACCATTAGCCAGACAAATACATACATGTACCACATGTTGGGCAAGAATCATTACATGCATATGCACACATATATGCACACACACACTCTTTGGGGAATTGCATAGGGACAGGCAGAGACATGTCTTATGTTGCTATAGAGAAATATAGATATGTGTAGTTCTGAGTTGTGATTTTGAGGTATGGAGGCTATTATAGTCAAGAGTGGAATTTATTCTCATCACTTTAGAGTTATGGGTTTGTGGAGAAGCAGGCTGCAAAGGTAGAAAGGGCAAGATTCTGAACAGGAGTGATATAGTTGGATAAAAGGAATGTATCTAGGAATTCCAGAGGGTGGATTGAGGTTATGCATGTTGGAGGATCAAGTGTATTAGTCTGTGGCATATTTTTACAAGCTATTTCCAAGATGATATACAGGTAATATTTGTACCTTTGCAAATAGACTCTAACATTACAGTTATACCTACAAGGAAGAGAAAAAAACTCAAGTGCATGTTCCCTCAACACCATCTCCATATTTTATTTCTCTTATTTATTGGAAAAAATAAAGTATCAATCTTTTGTAGCAAAATGAACTTATAATAACACAATATGTAGCGGAAGAATCAAGACTTGAGAGAAATAGGCAAGTAACTCAGTGGAAAGGAACTTGAGAAAAAGGAGATTGATCTTTGCAAGCTTTTGCAGGCTGGAATACTAGTTCCCGGTAGCTCTGTGTTGATTAGGTATGGGTGGGTGTGGTCTTGCTATTTATTAAAGAGAGCGGACTATAGTATGGGAAGACAAAATCTGCAATCATCCCAGCGTGTCTCAACAGGAGAAAAGTGTGCCAGGAGCATCAGTTAGTAACAGGAAGCTAATTGCTGCAATTTGATTCCATAACAAGATCTAAACCTGGTGGCTGCCAGGCAGGCAGCCAGCAGATGAGGGTATTTCTTTTATTTATTTATTTATTTATTTATTATTTTATTGAACCACAAATGTCAATCAGACAGTTTCAAGACATCTTAACCATACAGATTCGATAAATTAATACATTGCAAACTGTTTTCATAATGTTTTGGTATCGCACAAGGTGCATACATGATATATTTACAGATATTATTTTAGCAGATGTCTCTTATCAGTAAATTAAGAGTGTGGCTGCTTATTTGTCTTATTTTTTATACCTGAATTATATCAAAAATTCAATAATTATTTTCCTAGTGGATGACCGTAGTACTAGAAGCCGACATAATATCCTGTCCAACCACCATTAGTGAGGGTATTTCTTAGAGGCCTCCACCATGGGCCACGGCTGCAGGCAGGTGAATGTGGGAAGGCAAAAGCAGCCCTCTGGTGGCCGGCCAGTCACATTGTTGAATGCCGTGGCCTGGCCTCTGTCCCAGAGCTGCCAGCTGGATCACTCCTGGTGGTCTGCATGCCTGCTAAGAAGAACTGACAGCCTCTACCATCAGGCAGTCAGAGGAGGTCATGAGCCTCATTAATCTATGGTGAGGTTGCTTATCTATTTTTTTAAAAAGTAGTACTCATGGGCCCATGGCTCCCTGATGCCAGCACACACCAGGACTGCTTGGAAGACTTGTAGGAGCCTCCAGAATCCTAGACCCAGAGTTTCTGAGCCCAGAGACTTGCAGTGAATATTGGCAATCTGTATTTCTAATGATCTCCAAGGTGATGCTGCCTTTCCGTTCTGCTATCATAGAAAAACTATTTAATGAGATAGGTATAAACATAAGAAGAGGTGGATTATAACACATTTTCTCCTTTCATATCCAACTTAAAATCCTCACTATTTTATCTTTGACAAAATTGGAAGTGATCCTGCCTGTCTTAACCTCTGCATCGAGAGTAGTGCCAGTCGATCACTGCTTCTAGGTGATGCACCTACTGTCAACCTTTCCCTCGCAAAGGTGCAAACAAAGTAATGCTCTGACCTAGAATGACTCATTACTTGGTCAAAAAATAATTTCACATCCAATGTGGGCTGACCAGATCTGCAGGCTGGTTTCATAAAGAAATGTCTATTGTATTTTTATACTAACACGCGTTTAATGAAAAGTAAGTTTTTTCCCACACTTTATTTCTTTCCTCAGAGACCTATCCTGACCTCTAACATTCTGTGCAATAAACACTCTCCAGAGATTTGTGATAATCAAAAGATGACATCAGAGGTGTGCTGTAGAGACATGGAGAGGGTAAAGAGGTGACTTGTAATATAACTGGAAATGTTAACTATTTTTTTAAAATTAAAAATGACAAACATAGGCTCTGCATGTACAATGCTGGTCTCACTTAAAATAGGAGCTGTCTAGGTGCATCAAAAGAAAGAAGAGTCTTGTGATGTAAGTTTTGTGTGTGCACGTATGGGCGTGTGCCCCGGCACCAATGGATATGGAGTTACAGCTGTATAAAATTCACCCCTGCTCTTCAATATCCAGTTGTATAGCAATAGATTCCTTTAAGGAATGACATAATTTCTTCCTAGTCTCCATCACATTTCCATTTGCTATAGTCCTTCAATTCCTCTCGAATCTTCTCTACCATCTTGTCCTTGGTTTGATTTGTTGTTATTGCTGTGTAGATTTAAATATGTGTAGTTTAGAACAGATGGGGCTGGGTGTGTAACCCTCATGGGAACTGGACATTCAGATTAAGGAGTCTCCACCTCTCCAGCTTTTGAACTGTCATGGTCACACTGATTTAAGTTGGATCACTTAATGGTTAATAGTCAGCAGATTAAGTGATTTGCATCTGGGCATGTTTGTTGACCATTGTATTGGTCTGTGAGTCCTAGAGGGCAGGTATTGTCATAGCACAGGTGTATCTTTGAAGCATATGAAAACTTGACAGCACCAAAGGCTAGGGGTGGAGAAGACTGGGCTTGCGAGGGGGAGGACCTGCTTTGCCTCCTGGCCACAGGGCTCATCGAGGCTCACTTGTGATCCGGGTAGTTGGAAGAAGAGATGCAGAGTTATGGACTCGGTAAGGTATCTTTCATTGAGTCTGTCAATTTAGCTGCCCTTGCACCCCTCAGCCCCTGGACACCCGCAGCTGTCCTTAACCCTCTAACCATCCTGTTCTTGCAGCCCTCCTCAGCCACTTAATCTCCCTGTTCTTGCTGCAGTCCTCAGCTGCTCAGTCTATATTCTTCCCAAAACACACAGTGGTGGCCATGTGTCAGTAATGACCTTGGTTATATAAGGTATTTACACTGGCGAGCCCTGGCCATGCTTTTACCCATTATTGACCCTGACACTGACAACTTGGGCTTAGGCTGAAATACGGCTGACCAGGGCTTAGTGTCCACCAGCAATTATCCTACCTGTCAGCCTGACCAGAGTGTAGCTGTCTTAGGTTTCATTTTCCCATGCACCACAGCACTTATGAAGAGAGAGCAGCTGAAATGCCACACAAAGGAAACAGATTTTATTTGTCACAAAATATAAAGTCTGAGGAGTTGAAATCAGCTTGACCATCTACTGCATGTGTGAGCCTGTGAAGCTCCAAATTTCAAGCATAATGAAACAATATTCATAAGAAATATATTAGAGGGCTATGGGGGACAAGTGAGAAATGTCAGCTATTTAGCATAATGCCCCTAATAAATAAACATTAGTGATTCTTTATTCTCTCTCTCTCTCTCTCTCCCTCACTCCATCCCTCTGCCCTCATCTGCCCCCACCTCTTCAAATACCAGACACATGTAGTCTTCCCTCTCCACACATGTTCCCCATTTAATGACCTGCCTGTTTAACAGCTGTTCAGATTTACTCTCCATCACTCAGACTTATAATCTGCATTTGGAGTTATGACGCAGAGAGATGAGAGGCAGTGTGAAATTATGTGGCTTTCGTACAGTAATTGTTGCTGATTTTACTGTATAGTACTGTAGTCTATGTTCTGATATACAATACAGTCCTGCTGTAATGGTTATGCAAATAAAAGCAAACTCATCAAGTTGGAGTTTCTTTTGACCATTGCTTTGTTCTGAGTCCTGTAATATATATATTTTGTAATATATATATTATATATAATATATATATTATATAATGTGAAGGTCTCGTTTACAGACAGGTCAATTAATAGCCTAGCCACAGGAATAGAACTTGTTCATTAAAGGAGAAACACCTATATTTAAGTGATCTAGTGCTACACTATAATTGTCTTGAAATACGATTGTCAGACCAATGTCATTGGTATCATATGAAAAACTCAAGTCATCAAGTCCTACTCAGGCCTATTTGTCCATAGGTCCTGGCAGACTGGCTCAGTGTTCTCTGACTTCATGAGCTGTCCAGCTGATTGTGGTGCACACTCAAGAGTGAGCACCACTTCTCTGATGGTCCTCAGTAGACACACTCACAACGAAGAAGTGACACTCAAGGATAAGAAGCAATGGAACTGTGTTCTAGGGGGCAGGAAAATTCAGCAGAGGCTTCCTGCTACCAGCCACACTACTGGGACTGACGCCCAGCTATCAAGGAAAGGATGTTAGGGGAACAGCTAGGAAAGGTGACAAACTCTATACTTCCTTTCTCTGCCTTGGCACTAAACAGCTGGCACAGGAAACAGGGTATAAGTCCTTGGGAGAGTGGGGGTGCTAAGTGGAGCAAGCTCAGCAGGGGCGAGGGAAGCATGTAGTTGTGTGGGTCTGCAAATAACCAGGGTTCATTTCCTGCAGAAATCAAATTTATCTTCACATCAGCCCACTGTTAAGAGGCTCTGTGGTTATGTGGAATGGATGGTAAAGACAAAGAGGTTTATTTTTCTAACTGAAAACAGTCTTGGGGTGGTCAGGGCTGAGATGCAGGTTTGATGAGAAGGAGCTCTTAAGCAATGTGTAATTATCCACTTTTGCATCTTTGTGGTGTTGCTCTGCTTCTTGCCAACAGATTTCCAGGCCTCTCGGAATGGTATTTTCTACTTTGTTTTAGTATTTTCTTTGCAAGGCCAGCAGCAGCCAGTGGCCATGCCATTTGTGTTTTGTGGCAGCGGTTTGAAGCCCCTGGGATCGTGCACTTGTCTATAGACTGTCCAGGAGCACTGGGCTGGAAATTGGAGACATGTTCTTGTATAGGTGTCCCTTGTAGTTAGGGCTGATGCTTTCTGGAATGTTCCTTGTAGAAACTTCAGGGGAGGAAATCATAGAATAATACAACTGGAAGAACCTCTGAGAAATCATTTTGCCTCACCCCCTGTGGAGAGCTCAAGACAGTGAAAACAAGAAAAGAAAAGAAAAGCCAAGCTCTATTCCCTCTCGCTGACACATTGTACAATTCTAGCAAACCTTCCCCATATCAGCAAAGGCTGTTAGGGTCAGAGGGTTGGCCGGGGGTCTGTGCTACCCTTCTCATTCGTGCGTTTATGGTGCAATACTCAGCAACTGCCATAGTGAGCAAGCTAGAAATGGAAACTAAGCTTCACAATTTTGATTAGAAATGAAAACAAGTTGAATCTCTGAGTTTCACACTGTAGAATAGAAATTAAAACCTGAGAATGTGGATGAGCTCAGCAAATACTGAATAAGCTCATTTTTAGGGTAGTTCTCAAATGTCAAATGAAAGAATCACCTGAATGTCTTGTTAACATATAAGTTGCAGGACCTCACCTTCTGAATTTATAACTCATCATGTTCAGAATGAAGCTCAGAAGTCTATCTTTTTTTTACTCATCTCAAGATGGTACAAATACAAGCATTCTACAAAGCATATACTAACAAATGGTTTGTAGCCCAAGCTGGTCTTGAACTCATGGTAATCATCCTGCCTCAGCCTCCTGAGTGCTGGGATTATAGACATGTGCCACCATGCCTGGCATGCCAGCATTTCTGAAGCCTTTTTCTTTCCAAACTCTGTGTTGCATTTTCTATAACGTTTGTTGCCAGTAGTATTCAATGAAGCTTATCATCTTATTATGTTTGTCTCTCCTCCCCCGCTGGGAATGTACGTTTCTCAAGTATAGAGAAGTTTGTCTACATTTCACACACATCTAAAGCATCCAGAATAATGCCTATTATATGGCAGATGCTCTGTTAATATTCGTTTAATGAATTAATGTGTTATATATGTACATATAATGTGTTATATGAAAACCTTTGAGAAATATAATTTCATTGATGCACAGTGGTTCTCCTCTTCTCATTTCATGAATGAAAAGAAACAGCTGAGTGACAATTAACAAGGAATATGATCAAAACAAAATATTTAGTTGGTGCCACTCCAGCCCTGAGCCAGCTGGAGTCCAGGCATGGTGACACATGCCTGTAATTCCTACACAGGACAATCACTGAGTCTGAGTAGTAAGGTCCTGTACAAAACACTTTCAAAAATATCTAATTAGAAATGGGGTGGAAGGTGATGAATTTGCACCTAAATCTGAAATACCTTTTCTTTCTTATCTATGCATATATATAATGCCCCAGGCAGTCTCCTAGCTATTTAGGAGATATAAATGAAGTAGGCTTTGCTTTTACTGCAAGGGTCTCATTTGGTGAAGAAGATAGATACATAGAGAAATGTAACTGCCCTGCAAAGAGCACACAGCCATTGCTGTGGCACAGATGTACACTATTAAATGTGCAACAAAGCAGGTTGTGGGCTGTATGGTCAGAAAGGTGCTAGTTGTTGTAGAATGCTCCACTTCTGGTATGGTGAGTTTGAGTTCGCAGAAGGAAGTAATGACTACTGAAAATGAGAGTGGTCATTGGTGAGTTACTTGTTGATGAGCAAGGCTTAATAGACAGAGATGGTGAGGACCAATATTCCAGTACGAACAAAGAGATAGGACAGTGAAGTTCATGCATGACGCACATGGAATTTCCTAAGAATATAATTATTATGTGGCATATTTATTTATCCAAAAGTAGCCTGGGTAAATTTGTTGGATGGTTCTTTTGAATGTATTGAAGGTCTTGGTTTATGAGAAAGCTGCACCTTTAAATAACTATTCCAGTGGATGAATGACCATTTAGTTAACTTGAAAAGTGTTTATTAAGTGCTTGCTATGCTTTTAGTGAAAGAGCTAAAATGAAAAAAATGAGGCAGCATCTCTTCTTCAGAGCAGAGAATCTGGTAGGGATGACAATGAATTACATAGTCAGTTACAATTCAGAGATTGACAACACAGAGCCAGAATAACCTACAGAAAATTTACAGAGGAATTGACACTTGAGCTAAGATTTGAAGGACGTGCAGAGAGCACCAAAAGGGATGAGAGGCTAATGGGGGTCGTAGGCAAGGGAACAATATAGGAGTGGATGGGAAGGGCCCAGTACCTTTCATAGAGCTTCTGTCCAAGAAGCTCAGGGCAACTGGAGTAGAATTTATGAAGGAGAGAGTAGAAAGAAGTCATGTTCAGTGGTCAGTTCATGAAGCACCTTACATATGTAAGAGTTTCAACTTTATCAGAAGTCAAAAGGGTTGTCATGATGCCTTTTAAGCAGGGAATTTATATTATCAGGCTGCATTTTGTGAATTTCACCTTACTCAGAGAATAGCATGGGGTAAGAAGGGAGGAAGGATACTTGTGCCATGGTTGTTGCAAGTTCCCAGTCAGATGGAAATGGATTAGAATGAGTGGGTGAGATTTTCAAGATGCAGGGATTGGCAGGAAGCTCTGGATGGAGAAAAGGTGGGGATCAAATATAATGTGGAGGTTTCTAACTGGGACAAATGAATCATGATAGAGTAAATAATCACTGATGTGTGACTGGAAAGAAAGCATGATTGTTGCATGTGTGTGTATGTGTGTGTGTGTGTGTATGCGTTTGTGTTTGCATGTACAGGTATAATCAGGGAGCTTTTGAAATAGTACAGATAAGATATAACAATAGAAACAACAGAAGCCAGAAAAATTATCTTTCATCAAGTTTATGGTCATTATAATATTATAGATAAGAAGGCATAGACTTAGATCATGATGTTGATATAATATTAACAATCTATTTGTAGTTTTCTGGGTGGTGAATGGGTTAATGGGTAGGCTGTCTGGACCTTGAGTTGTTTAGGGAAACTTCATTTATTCTGTCAGTGTTTAAACAGAGAGGGATTTTTAAACCTTTCACAGGATGTAGTCCATGCCTACTTAAGTAGAATATTTTAATACATTTCATGAATAAAATTTTTAAAATTTTAAATTTAAAAACCTGTAAAATTATTAACCTCATGATTTCATTATCTCATTTCTTTGCTATAAAGTATAGCAATACTACTTAAATAGCTTATCGATCAGCTTCAATTAAATAAAAGTTGCTGCCTCCAGTTGAGAATTCTTTTTTAAGAAACACAATAACGTGAGAAGTGTTTAACTGCAAAGGCTTAAGAAGTAAGTGGAATCTAGGAAAAGCCACGTGTGGCTCGTACACAGGAAGGGTGGATGAAACTTCAATTTAACTTGATTCTTCAGGGAGCGATTGCCTTCAGACTGTGGAGCTGAATTCACATACTGTATTCAGGTTGCTCATTGCACTTGCAGAGAGAAGCTTACTTCTGGACTTTAAGATATTATCATTTAAAAACTCTAAACTTAAATAATTCTTCTGAATGTATCAGTTAAGAAAACCCTCAAAGTATCCAGTCAGGGTGTACCTATACAATGGCACCCCTCACGGATCTCAGTGTGGTGGGCAGCCAGCGCCCCTAGGCTGTTGTTTATTCACTGGGCTTGGATTGGTAGAGCTGTGAAGTACTTTGCTTGTGGGAAAATTCATCTGCTCAAATAAGTGGACTTGTTGAGACATGCCCTCTTCCCATCACTTGAGTAGAGAGACGACAGTTATGCTATCTTTATCTTTTCTCAGGGATGCAGCATTCCATGAACCTTTCCAGAAAAATATGTAGGGAATACCAGTTGTCAGGACATTGAGAAGGACGCACCAGACTGGGTGAGAGGGATGCAAGGAATAAGCCCGTGCCCCAGAAGCTCTGGTGCTGACAGCTCACTATTCTTTTATTTATTTAATTTTATTTTTTGGTGGAACTCAGGTCCTTGCACTTGCCAGGAAAGTGCTTATTCCACTGGTCCAGTTTCCCTGCCCCTCACTATTCTTTATGGCAATTGAGGAATTAGCACATTGGCATACCTGTGCGGATCCCTTAATAAGTAAATGAATAAAAAAAATGATCTAGGGTCCAGACTGCTCAAATTTACTTCCCTGATTCCTTATAAAGACCTTTTTTCTTTCTTTTTTTTTTGTGGTACTGGGATTGAACTCAGGACCCAGTGCTTGCCAGGCAGGCGCTTATTCTACTGAGCTATCTCTCCAGCCCTGGAATTGTTTTTGTGTGTGAGACCTTTGTTCTTGAGATGCACTTTCCATACAAGAGGGATACTTGAAGAAGGGATTTTTCTCACCCAAAAAATACACTTTATTTAGTGCTTACAATAAACATGAATATATAAGCGCCATAATGCTAAAGCTCACAGAGGTTGAGTATTTTATCATTCAAGTTATATATTAAATTTCTTGGGGTTGAATTTCAACAAAAGAGGATTGGATAGAGTACACAGTGATACACAGTCATGATTCCACCTTAGTATACCCTTTCTTAATCATCTTCTCTCCCAGTGCTCCAGGAAAGGCCTCTAATGGTTTTTGCTTTTCAAAATCTGCTTCCAGTAAAGCATTCCTTATTCTCCCTGTGGCTCTTACCTTTTAAGGGTTTATTCTATTTGTAAAAACAAAACAAAGTGATCTGTGGAAAACAAAGTGATCAGATGAAAACATATCTTTCAGGATGGGGAGAGGACTTACAGGAGGAAGGGCAGGAGGTCCTTCTCAGTATCCATATGATCAGACCACACAAGCATTGCGGTCCACGTTCCCAACATCAGGCTGCTCTGAGTAACCACTCATCATCCATGTATGCAATGATTTATGACCTAAATGTTCTTGAAACTCATCACACAATATGGGGGAGCTACACAGTGACCAAGATTATTATACAGAAGTAAATAGTACGTGGAATAGAAACAACAAAATTAGTAGATGAAAGATAAGAAAGACAAGAGTAGTATAGACACAGCAATCACAGGTACGACCAGGGAGAGTAGTTGAAAAGCCTTCATAAAACAGAAGGGCCAACCTTGTAAATGAACCAGCATAAGAAGTTCCAATTTTTTTTTTTTTTTTTTTTTTTTTTTTTTTTTTTTTTTTTTTTTTTTTTTTTTTTGTATTTTAAGGAAGGGTCTACAGGGTGTTCAGGGCCTCACTACTAGATCAGACTTGTAGTGATCTGCCTGTTTACAGCCTCCCAAGAGCTGGGATTACAGGTGCACTCCACCGCACCCACCCAGTCTCCGTTGCCTTCTCAGTGCACCTGAGGGTCTGGACTGGCACAGCAGGCCTGGGGATCAAACCCTAGCCTCTGTGCCTACTTGCAGGTGGTTTAATCTGCTGAGCTCTTTGGCTGGCCCAGAAATTCCAAATTTGGAAAAGGATATTAGGAGATATTTATAAAGTTCACATGGAGTGGAAGTGTGAAGTTAGAAAGCAAAAGAATGACAAGGCAGTATGCTCTAATCTCTCTCATTTCACCTTTTCAGTTCCCAAATCCAAGGCCTTCGTATGGCTCCTTCTCTTATTCAAGGCTTCCTTTTTATATTTGGTTGGCCCACGTATTCCTTCCACACTTTGTTCTCTACCTCCACAGTACAAATTTCAGGAAAGTGAGACTTGCCAAGCTTGTTTTTTCATAGTGGACTTGCTACATTCACAGCAGATGTCTGTACCTCTGTCTACCAGTAGCTGTCTGGTGCTGGGCCATGGATCAGCTGTTTCCTTTCTAAGGAATGTGGGACATTGTAGACAATGAGAGTGGAAATCTAGAACATCAGTAAGTTGTTAGAATATAATAGGGGCTAACTTCTTTGTTTGCTAAGTGCTACATGCTATTTTAAACACTTTAAATTAATCTTGCCTTTAAAATATCCCCATCAAGTAGATGACATCATTATACTTGTTTTATATTTGAGGAAACAGAGGTATGTGGTAATTTACCCTTGTTGATCGAGGTACCAAGTGGCAGCTGAGATTTGAACTCAGGTAAGCTAGCTTCCAAATCCATGTATTCCCCCATTATATTCTAACTTTACATTGCAATCCCATTTTTTTTTCCTTCCTATCAGAAAGATGTACCTAGGCAATTTGTACAACATTTTAAACTCCATTTTTCTATGTTCCTAATGAAGATACAACCTGCCTGCACACCTACCTTTCAAGACTCTCCTTAGGAGTAAGTAAAGATATATTTGAATAACCACTTTGACTACTGATGAAAGTATAAATATTGAAAACAATGTCATATATAATAATAAGAATGACAAAAACTATAGAGAGATTTTGTGAAATTTACTTTTTGCTGACTCATTGAATAATCATATATTTTCATGTTCTCACTACAAATTAATTAAAGCAACCATTTATTCTTTAACTTGACACATCTTCTTTCTTCTCTTGAGGCTGATCAGATTACTGCTGTGTCATCCAAGAAATAATAATGCTATTGACAGAGGGCAAATGTTCAGGATCTATATCTATTTTTCTCATTTTCTCCTCCAACCCTTGATTATTTGTGGAATGAATTTGTAATATGCCTCAAAATCTCCAGATAAAAGGTGTCATAGGTAATTTAATGACCACATGCTCTGTTGAACATTTTTTTACCTTGAGATACTCAAAAACAAATTGCACCATGGAAAATGCTTTTAATTTAATACTTATTACTTTAGTTGTATGTTAGCTTTTATGGCACTCAGATTTGAACAATATATCCCTAAACAAAGGCTCTGAGAAATTCATTATTGCTAATTTTTTTCTCACCCATGAGCCTTTTTAAATACACTGTTTTTCAGAGCAAATGGAAAGACCAGTGTGCTTAATGGGAGGTTACTGGGAATGGAATTCTCACATTTTTCTCCTCGCAAGTTTCTCTATTAAAGTAGTAAGTGCTTTAAGTGCCAAAATAACATGAGCACCAAGAACACACTAGCTTGCTATGGGATATTTAGAGCTCCATGGTAACAATTAGTTGCAGAATTCATGAGATATTCTTTTGGAATTAAAAGATGTCTATTTTTTTTTTAGGAAAAATAGCACACACAGGCAGAGGAGAAGAAGGGAAGATTTAAACCAGACTGTATTTAGAACAGATTTTGTCCATAATTAATCCTTTTCTGCAGATGTATTTATGTCTTTTCATTTTTTACTTCTTGTGTGGCTGATCTTGTCTCATAGGTAGATCCATGTGCTGGAGGCTGCTGAGGAATTGCGTGTGGTTATGGAGGTGGTAATACATTACATTTCACTTCAGAGAGTTGATTATGTCCTTAGAGTATGTGTCAGAATGAAATTTCCTTTATTTGTTTGCTTTGCAGTAAGATCTGCAAATAAACTACTCATTTTTAATCAGGTTGAAGATCATATTCTTCTCCTATCCTTCATAATTTTTTTATTTATGTATTTTTCCCTGGAGCATTAGCCTGGTTATGAATGCACAGGGACAAGAGTCAGGTGCAGACACCTTTCAGGCATGCTATGCATGGTCAGAAGTCCTTGAAGTCCCCAGCAACCCAGGCAGAAATTATTATTATGGTTATAAATAAAAAGACTCTTTGGAGTAGAGTGATTAAGGAAGATGTGAAATGATTATTATCAATTTCCCTTAGTTATGGGAGCAATGGAAGCAAAGACTTTGTCAAAATGTTGACCCATTAGAGTTTTTCTTTCACCTCTAGTTGTGGTGGTAACCTAGCTACAAAAATCTAATCTATAGCTGGATCAGTTCAAAAGTCTATATTTGATTTCTATATGAAAGATGAAGGAAGGCAGAGAGAGATAGACAGAGAGACAGAGAGACAGAGACACAGAGAGACAGACACAGAGACAAACTGAGATAGAGAGAGACAGAGAAAGAGAAAGGATTTAAATCACTAACATCAGCAATGAAAAAATGGATTTCATTACTGATCTGAGGGAATTAAAAGGAGTAAAGGTAATACTGTGAACTATATCCTAAAAATTAAATTACTTGAATATATATTCTTCCAAACACAGAGACTATGGAAATGTAGTTAAAAAGAAATGGAAAGTCTGAATACATATAAAATAGATAAGTAGGCTAAATTAATAATATTAAAATACTTCTCAAAGAAAGGCTAGGTTTAGATGGTTCACTGGTGTACTCTATATTTAAAAGCAAATTAACACTATGTTTAGAAGAAGCTCTTCACAAAATGAGGGGTCAGAACATCTTCTGACTCATTCTATGACACCAGATTACCCCGATACCAAAAACAGATAGATATCATAAGGACAGGAAACCGTAGACCACATCTTTCATGAATATTGGTATGAATATAAAAATCTTCAACAAAAGATTTAGCAAACTCAATCCAAAAACCATTAAGAAAAGATTTTCTACCACATCCAATTAAAATAGCACATCAATGGCTCAAGCTATGAGATTATTTCAACAAATATAGAAAAGAAATTAACAAAATCCACCACAATTTGGTGATCAGAAACACTTAACAAATAAAGTATTATTTGATAAAGGATGTAGAAAGACTACAATAAACATCACGGTTAATGCTGAAACACTGAATACTTTCACTTTAAAAATCAGAAAAAATATGAAGTTCAGAAAACCCACTCTACCCTTTTTGTTCAGTGATGTATTAGGGATTCTAGGCAGAACAGTTGGACAAAATGAAATGAAATGCATCCATATTGGAAAGAAAACAGTCACCATTTTAGGTTATACAGAAAATTTTATGGAATCAACAAAATATATAAGCACTAGTAAATACATTCAGGGAGATTAAAGGCTAAAAGATCAATACCCAAAATAAAGTATAAGAATTTGTCATAAGCTAGTAATGAATATCCAATATGAAATTAAGGAAATAATCAAATTTAAAAATAGCATTAAAAAGAATAAAACATTGAGAAATAAGTTTAGCCAAAGTGAATGGAAACTTATACACTAAACAGTATAAAGCATTTTTGAAAGGGACTAAATCTCTGAACCAATGGATAGAATTCTCACATTCATGTGTTGGCAGTCTTAAAAAAGGTAGGACACACAGATTCTATATAACTGACATCAAAAATCCCAATGGCCCCTCTCTCTTCTAATATTTTTTTAGAAATGGGAAAATACAGTCCAAGGATCCAAATTAAAATGTAAGAGCCTCTACCTAGCCCCCCCCATCTTGCAAAAGAAAACAAATGTAGAAGGTTCACGCTCACATGAAAACCCAACACAGCATGGCAGCAGCCAAGCCAGTCTGGCGCCAGAGTGGACAAAGAGAACAGTGGAATGGAACTGAGAGCCTAGAAAGAAGCCCTTGTGTCTACAACCAATTGCCTTTCAAAATGATTCCCTACAAAATTAAATGGAGGAATAAAATATCTTTTCAAGAGTTACACTGGGTAAGCATGTATGAACACCTGTAAAATGATGAGGTGTGAACTTTTTTTCTCACAACATTTATAAATAAACTCACAATCCATAATAAACCGAAGTGTAAAAGTTAAATATGTAAAATGATCTGCCTGGGCTTAGGTAACACTTTAGCCATGATACCCAAAGCACAGGTGAATGAAACTGTATTGCCACAGTGAAAACTTCTGTATTTCAAGAAATAAAATCAAGGTTATAAACAATCTATTCAGCAGAAGAAAATACTGTCAAATCATCTATCTGATGAGATCTATCTCTGAGATATATATCATCTTTCATAATTCAATTATAAAATTGAATTATAAAATATAATTCAATTATATTTTTATGTGTAAAAGCACAAAAATTAACCTGATCAGACATTTCTCTAAAGTAGATAAAGTGACTGAGATCACCCGTGAAGATGCTCAAAATCATTGGTCATTTGAAATGGAATTCCAAGCCTCATGAGATAACATTGCCTTCTTCATAGGACGATATAGATAAAGAAAGCAGATTTTAACAGATCCTGGCATAGAAATAGAAAATTTGAAACTTTCATACATTCGTGGTGGTAATATTAGATGGGATAACTGCTTTGAGAAACCAAAGCAGTCAGTTTCTACTCATGCTGTGAGGCGCAATTATATAACCTCAAGATTCTGCTCCCAGGTCTACGTACAAGACCAGTGAGAACAAGCATGTACACACCAACTTGCATAGAAGCAGTCCTAGCAGCCTTACTCAGCCCCTAAATAGGAACAAACCAATATATTCATGAACTGATGAGTGGACAAATGCTATGTAGTTTATCTATATGATGGGTGGTGATTTGGCAATGAAAAGAAATGCTCTACTGGTATGTGCTAAAATGTGGAAGAACTTCAAAAGTATTGTACCAAGTGAATGAAGTCAAGCATGAAAGACCCCCATAACTTTACTTAGATAAGTGTCCAGAAAGGACAGTACTACTGAGATAGGAAGTGAGTGAACAGTTGCCCAGGCTTAAGGTAAAGGACCTAGAGGAGGAAGTGACTGAGAAGTGAGTGTGGGATTTCTGTTTGGGGTAATGAAATTATTTCAGAATTAGGTTGTGGTGAGGATTGCAAAAGTTCATGAATATATATTAAAAACAATTGTATACATGTGTGGATGTGATAATATGTGACTTACATTACAGGAAAGCTTTTAAAAGAAGTTGGATGGGGGCCAGCCAAATAGTTCAGCAGATTAAAGCACCTGCAAGCAGGCTAAGGGGCTGAGTGTTCAATCCCCAGGCTTGCCATGCTGGCCCCGCCCCCAGGGTGCACTGAGATGGCAATTGAGACTGGGCTAGTGGCGTGCGCCTGTAATCCAAGCTCTCAGGAGGCTGTAAGCAGGCAGATCACTATGAGTCCGATCTATCAGTGAGATCCCGAACACCCCATAGAGCCTTCCCTAAAATAGAGAAAGAAAAAGTTGGATGAACTCCAAATAGTGAAACCCAGAGTAATCCATGTTGAGATACATGACAGTTAAATATTAAAAAAAAAAAGATTGAAGACAAGGAAAAATGTTAAATGCAGTAAAATAAAAAACAAGATCTTTGAAATGACAGCTCATATAGCATTAGACTGTCATCAGAAAGCATGGGAACCATGAGTGACACAAGTATTTTCAAGAAGCAACAATAAAGAATCATCAGCCCTAAATTCTATATTGGACACAACTGTCAGGATTGCAGTTGAAATAAAGACTTTAGGAAGTATGAGAAAAAGCAATTAATTTTCACCAGGAGATCTGTAATAGAAATGTTTCAAAAAATTTTTTTCGAAAAAGAAGAAATACCTTTGAGCATTAGAAAAGAAGAATAATAGAAAATAAAAACAAATGGACTAATGTAATGGGCTTTCTTTTTCTGCTTGTGTTTTTCAAATGCCATGGTATAATAAAAACAAAGTTTAAGATTACTTTATGTGGATCTTAATCTTGAAGTATTCTAGAGGTTTGTATTTATTATGGTATTATTTTAGTTTGAAAAGTGCAAAGCATGAAAAACAAAAACAAAGAAATGGTAACATAGAGCAATACATATATTTCAAAACAAGAATAGCTGATTATTATATTATGAAAATAGATATATTATCTGTTTATGAAAATAGATATATTATCTATTTTTATCATCAAATCTGTTACTCAGATTAACTGACGTAGTTATGTAAGATTGGATATATGATTGAATATTACTGCATGCTTTCAAGAAATCTTAAATTTTTGTTCTTGTTTCTCTTTTTATTACCTTTTTCTAGAGAGAGTATAGTAATAAATGATACAACATTAGAAATGGTACATGTTTAGAAGTCCAAGATGATGGTATTTGAAGAGTGGTTTCTGTACTACCCATTGCTGACCTCAGCGTAGTTGCTTAGTTTGCTGATGTCAGCATAAAGCGTTAATCAAGGTGAGAATTCTACACATTAACTGCTAGAGTTTTATATTTGATCTCCCTCAATCCCTGTAGAGCAGTATATTCCTTTTTTCTTTTGTGGTACTGGAGATTGAACTCAGGATCTTAGGCTTGCCAGGCAAGTGCTTACTCTACTGAGCTATCTCCTTGACTCTAGAGGTTTATATTTAAATGGAAGAAAGCGAAAGTGTTCAGATCAATATTTTTTTGTGGTACAGTGCTGGAATTTTTGTACATTTGTTCTTATTCTGATTATTACACGTTACACATTATTAAAATGGCACAGAATATTCATATACATCTATTAATGCCATTTTTTGAATTTGAAATCTTATGATAATCATTTACTCTGGGGGCAGTCAGCAAATGGAGCTATTGTGTAGTATATTTGCAACTTAGAAATAAATGCACAATAGCATAAATATATTTTAAAAGGTAATGATGGTTTGGTGACTAGAGAAACACCTGAGATGAGAAAGAAGGAGAGAGGTAGAAGGAGAAAAGGGGAGGGAGAGGAGTGTGGAGAGAGGAAGAGGAGGGAAAGGTGTGGTGCATACATGTGGGTTGAAAACAAAGGTGGTACATGGACAAGCATGTGGGCGTAGAAGGCAAATTGAACCTGTTTCTCAGTTTGGCTTATGTCCACACATGATATTATTGTCTTACAATTTATTATGGTTATTTAAGGGTGTTTCAAATGTTTACTTTCATCCTTCATGTCTATTAAAAAGCAGTCTGAAAAATCAACATGTATTTTCTAAATACAGTCCATGGGCAAAATTCTGTGAACTGGAAGATTGGAAGACTAGGATATTTGAGCAAATTTGAAGGATTTTGTCTGATGTATCCTAAAATTTCCTTGCAGCAATTTTAAATAGAAGAGGTTAAAGTAGAAGTATAAAACACAATAACCTCGCCAAACAAAGAAGTTAATTAAAGTTACCTCAGACAGAGAGTAGGATCCCTTGCTGACACAAAAGAGAAGAAAAGCAATGGTTAGGGAAGTGGGTGGAGTTCAAATGAAAATCAAATCCACTTGCATACAAGCAGCCCCATGTCTCCCAGAAAAATAGCTAAAAAGTTTAATTTTGTTTCTTTAGAAAATAGGATTGCTGGGTTTGGTGAGGCAGGCCTGTAATCTCAGCGCTTGGGAGACTGAGGCAGGAGGATTGCCACAAGTCGAAGGCCAGCTGGGTAAACAAACAAAAATAATAGGATAGATGCAAATCATAATAACCTAGAAAGCTCCTTACATCCAATGAATAGCCACCTGTTATGAATGGCAAGTGCTTGCTTGAGTTCTGCACCTTTGAGGGAAGTGGCAGATTAATACATCTGAGGGGGAGCAAGTGGGTGTGAGAATGAGAAAATAGCAAGTGTCGGGGATTTGCCTGGCATTTCTTTTAATAAGTAAGTAAAACTAGGGTGTGAGGGGGAATTGAGCACCATGCTGATTCAAAGGTTTGTCTGTCAAGAACTTCACGAACAAATAGAAGAGATACTCAATGTGTGTTCCCAACTCCAAAACAACAACTCTGAAGAGAGTTCTAAGATTTCTATGTTTCCATTTTTTCAAGGGTAGGCTAACAAGTGTTTAAAATCTTGGAATCTGACCTAGCATATAAATAATATTTGTTATCATATGCCCTCATTTAGCAGATCATAATTAATATCTTTTAGTATTACAAGCCAGAAAATGGTAAAAATCAAGGGGTCTTAATGTTTTCTTAGGAAATAAAGACCTAAAAGCGATTATCTTTCATATTTTCCTTTCCTCTCTACTAGATTATCAAAAGTTGGGAAAGCAATCCCCTTAAAATAAATTTTGAAAGTTTTGAAAAGAAGTCAAGAAATGGGCCACAGACCTTCCATGTTGGCTTGATTATGGAGGAGGCAAGGAAGTTACAAGTGGAATGTGTAATCAGAGTAATCAGAGTCCTTAGTTATTTTAAAAAATAATCCTTGGTGGGCAGAGTCACCACCTCCCCACCAACTGCCTCCATGAGTCACTGCCCACTCTCCATCAGCCCCTGGGGCCAGGGCTGGGGGTGGATGGATGCTGGACTTTATGCAGGTTTCAGTTGTTAGCTGAAAAGTTGAGCTAGAAGTCTGGTGGGTGGGAAGTGTTTCCAGCAGCCCTGAAATACCTGCTCACATTACCCTGGGTTAGAAACATTCCAAATGGTGCAGAAAGGGTGATATGTATTATACAAGTAGTAGATGTCTATCCAAATCAGTGCATCCTCACCATCATTCCCACACCTCAGCAGCATCTGTCACCATACAAGATCGGGCTGGCTCGTCCCCATTGCAGATCGCAACCAACAAAGCCAAAAAGCCTCATCTCCTGCAGTGCATCACTTTAAACATATCTGCTTGTATCTATTATTTCCTCTCTCCACCTTCACAAGGCTATTGGGAGAAGCTAAAATTAATAGTTTAAGTAAAAAGTGAAACAGTACATAAATGCCAAATATTAATATTATTTTAAATGTGCATTTGTCATAGATTTTTCATTCTGTTCTACAAATAATTATCACTATCAGTGGTGGTATTTTTGTGAGCAATAAATAGCTCCAGTTTTGAAGTGCAACAAGATTACTTATGCCTTTCCCATTCTTCACTCAAAGTTGTAATCTTGAGTAAAACAAAAGTTAGGTGTCATAAGCCCAAATTATGTATTAATAAATTAGTAGGAAATATTTTAAATGTTACTTTTAATGAGAGAAAACATTTTCATGAAAAGAGCAAGCCCAATTTTTATATTAAAGTGTAGCTGCATGTCTTATGCATTAAATATATTCATTAGAGATTTTGGCTATCATTGAGGTTATTTATGTTAATTTTTTTGTATTTTAGGGAAGGATCTACAGGGTGTTTAGGGTTTCACTACTAGAACAGACTCCTAGTGATCCACCTGTTTACAGCCTCCCAAGAGCTGGAATTATGGGCATGTGTCCCCATGCCCAGTTTCAATTGCTGTCTCATTGTGCCCCGGGGGCGGGGCTGACATAGCAGGCCTGGGGATCAAACCCCCGGCCCCTGCACCTGCTTGAAGGTGCTTTCATCCACTGAGCTCTTTCATCAGCCCTATGTTAAAATTTAAAAAAGAACAAATTTATAAAAAAATACGTGCAGGATGTCCCTTCCTTGTTTCCTTTCTTGGCCTTTGTCTTGTTAATGCCTCAAAAGCCATAATACAGGACCAGAACTACAAAATCGCACTGGTATAGTCATAGTGCCTATTCATGTTTGACCAGTTATGGTCTAGGTAGGCATCAGACTTCAGCTGCTGCCTGTGTGGTGGCCTTCCGTAACTCCTGTCATGCTCTGGCAAGTGACCTGTTCTTTGTAAGCCTTGTGTCAAGACTTTCGATCATAGATTTTATCTGTTTCACACAACACCAATACAGGTCCATAAAAATATGTTGTAGAAAAATAATAGAAATATACATATATAAATAGCAGAAAATGTCACTCTCCCCAGTTTTTCTCTTCAAGCATCTTTTTGGTTGGACTGAAACACTGAAATGATCTTAGAAAAGTATGTGAACAGGTGTCCACTAATGTGGTTATACTGTGGTAATTTATACAATCCCAGGGGTCAGTCAGCTGAACAGCAGCATAAATAATATGATGAAATGTAATCACACATGAAAATCATTCTTAAAGACAAAATTGAGACCATTTATTTGAGGTACAAGGCCCTAAGGTTTTCCCTGTTTCCTCTTCCCTTAATCTCTTTTGCACTTACAAAGAAATCTAAGACATTAACAGCCCCTAAAAGATTTTCAAATCACTATTTCTGAATGCACCCATAGTATTTTCTTTTAGCAATGTCTTCAAACATATTTTTATGCCATAATATTTAAGAAAATTGACTGAACAGCTTTTTTGGCAAACAGAAATTTTATTTTTCATTTTGAGGACAGACTTGGTTTCCAGTGTCTCTTTTCTTTGTGGAAACCTTATGGGATCTGGGAGCTACTTGTAGTTAAAGAGTTTGTTCTACCTTGGAAAAAAGCCAGCAGTCAATGAGGATAAGGCTGTGGGTGGCCCCCAGATTGGAGGTGGGAGCTGGGAATGACTTGTGGAGCAGCAGGTGGAGACAGCACAGAGGGACATAAGACAAAGGCCTGGGCTTCTGCAAGTGGGGACTTCAACGTAAGGTCAGGGCAGAACCTCCAAGAGGCTGAGCCCCCAAGGACATGAATTCACCACCTCTCTGATGTTGGCATCCAAACCTGGGTGAAGAATAGGGCCTTGGGTGGGGAGACCCTGGAGTAGAGAGCTTCAAGGAACACGACACATGACCCAAGTTAAGCTTACTTCAATCCAGAGAGATGGAAACAGTCAAAATAGAATTTCCTGGTGGATTGAATCCTCACATCTTGTGAAATCTATTTAAGAAACAGTACTTTAAAAAAAATTAAGAAGGTAGGGTTATAAAAACAAACCTCATCAATTATAGTTCCAGATCACGTATGCTGTTTCTTCTGACTCAAACTATGTTTAAAAATGCAGTTTTCACGTGCTTAAGGTTGCTATCATTGGAGGAAGTTACTCAAAGGTTCTGGTTTTCTGTTGTTCTTTAGTTTATCCAAGGTTTTTCCTGTGTTCATTGCAGCATAAAATTATCCTTTGTAGGTTGAGATGCTCAGAAATCTTGGCTGAACAAGACAAGAAAGTCTCATAGAATATCATAATATATTTATTTATTTGTAAAATTAATTTTATTGAGAAACAAATTGCAATGAGACAGTTTCAAAAGAGGTTAGTAGGACAGTTTCAATAATTAATACAATGCGTGTTGTTGTCTTCATAGTGGTTATTCATAGTACAAGATGCAGACATGACATCCTGTCCAAGCACTATTAGTACAAATCCTTCTTCTCATTGAATTAAGAGAAAGTAGTTGTATATGTATCCTAAGTATTTTGTGTATTACAGAAATAAAATGGTCCTTCATTTATTTATGAGAACAAGGATAACTTTTGCCCAAAAGATGATATTTTGCTATCAGAAATAAGATGTATGTGAATTGATAAACCTAGATGACATGGACACGTTTTTTTTTTAATGGTGTCAAAGAGACTCCATTCCACTTCTCTCTTTTGGAAAGAGTGAGCTGCAGCCCTAGGGCCTGGGTCCTTCCAGTGAGGACTATGGGGGCCTCATCTTCCCGTGTGCACATGCAGAGCACCCTCGGAGCCGGAGCTCTCTTACCGGCCAGGCAGAGGGGCAGGATCTGTGGGATCATCATTTGAAATTTCCTCAGGCACAATGTTCTGTAACAGCTTGTTATTTTTTACCTTATAATACTGTGAAATTATGTGATGTTTAATGATTTTTTTTTTTTTTTACTTCAAACTATATATTACAGATCCTAGTTGTGCTGGATTCTGTGGTTACTTTTCTAAAAATGTCAAATCATTTTTTCGTTTGTTTTTTTAAAAGTATATTTGATACAGGGTCTACAGGGTCTCACTACATAGATTAGACTCCTAGTGATCCTTCTGTTTTCAGTCGCCAAGCCCTGGGATTGCAGGCCCGTGCTACCACAGCCGGTCTCAATCCCTGACTCAGTGCCCCCTGGGGGTGGGGCCAGCATGGCACACTGGGATCACTAGAGTCAGAGTTGTGCTGTGAAACCCTGTACCAAATACATTAAAAAAAATTACACTAATAAACTAGGCACGGTGGCGCATACCTATAACCCTATTATTTTGGGAATCTCAAGACTCTGTTTTAAAAAGAAAAACAAAGGAGTAGTTGCTAGTGATATAAGTCTGTGAGAAAGCTGTGGGATCCCCAGTGCCAAAACAGGGTGAACTCTTAAAAGCAAACCTCACCAATTGCAGTGTCAGATCATTCAAATATGCAAAGGCCAGCATAGCTTTCCCCAGAAGCTTCTTGAATTTAGAAGAGGATTGTAATTACTGCATACTATTATCACTAAGTGACTGATATACTTTCTTGGGAAATGATAAAACTATCTTCCATTATTATGTGCAGTGAGTAAAAATAGATTATTTTTATTGTTTTGTATTTTGTGCAGGGTCTACAGGGTTTCACTACACAGATCGAACTCCTAGTGATCTGCCTATGTTCAACCTCCCAGGGGCTGGGCTTACAGGTGCACACCCCCACACCCAGTCTCAATCTCTATCTCAGTGTGCCCCAGGGGCAGGGCCGGCATGACATACTGCGGATGGAACCCCAGCCACTGTGCCCTGCCTAGTCAACTGCTTTAGTCCACTGAGCTATCTCGCCGGCCCTTAGAAGTAGCTTTATGATGTCGGGCATTGTTTCTACAGAGGAAGTAATAAGTACCACATGGAATATCTTTTTGAGTCCATTTTGTCCTGAGAACAGCAGTGAGCATGGCCCATGACTGATACCATAGAACCACGGAGCCTGGTATAGTGAGGGCAGCACTTGCCAGCTCCTTCCAAGCTGCCAGTAGTTTTCAGCCTTGGGCCAGCACCTTTGTCGAAGGCAGGACAAATCTGAAGCATCCCCAGGCGTGAGAGTCCAGGCAGTGAAGGACTGTGACGCAGCAGAACTGAAGGGTATGCAGCCTTCTCAGTTGGTTTGCCGTGGGAACCAAGGTGATGGATCTGTTCTGAAAACCTTGCAATGCACATAAAGGCACAGAAGTTTCTGGGGGTTCTTTGGCTGTCATTTTGCCATGAGTTGTACTAATCTCGTCTCAAATCTGATAGTGTTACTTGGAATGCAATTAGCCTTTAAAAGACCACATGTGGACTGAAAGTATGTAGGGCCTAAAGTGCCACCCTTACTCACACATTCCAGAGGTTTCTATCACTTATTGCCCACCCAAAAGGTTGGAGCTTACACATACACGCAGACACACTGATACATGCTTCAATATAATCTATGCAAACAGCACAGTCTTCTCAGCTGCTGGGTTTACTGCTCACGCTTTTAGAGTCTGCATGAAGTGTTAGCTATGGATACCAATAGCCCACGAGCATCCTAGAATAAAGGACAGTAATTAGATATGGAAAAAATAGGGGAAGTAGTAAAGGGATGACTGGCTTTGAAAAGGGAACTTTTATAATTTTTAAAGGAAGTCAAAGAGTCTAGTTTGCAGGGCTGTTTGCAAATATTACAACTAGGGAAGGAAAGGTCCATGCCTTTCAATAAAATAGGAAGGAATACACTGAAAAGCTTACATAATTTTCCTTTTCTCTCTAAGGTAACAAGCATGTGTCTGAATTATATTATCATTAAATTGCTGAGAAATGTATCACCACACTTAGTATAAAGTCTTTGATTAACGGGGAATGTCTCAGAGTTGCTTCTCCATGTAGAACAATTACTTGCTCTGTCCAATTAATGAGAAATTGATGGAGGGCATATTTACTGAGGAAGAATAGCTATTTGGTAACCAGTTTGACAAATAAAATTAAATAACACTTTGTATATATGCGGTTTTTTTTGAATAAAAAATAAGCAAGTATAAGGATTCAGAATATTTTGAGATTTTGACTTATTTCATTCCAGAAATGATAAAAGAGATAAAATGATAAAATGAAAAGGAAAAATGAAAACTGGAATTTACAATTAGGTTCAGAGTCTCTGACTCTTGTTTAATTGTTCCCTGAGCCACACACTTGGATGCCTGGACAGTTCCTTTGTGGATCTGGCTGACAATAAAAGAAAATTTAGGGTGCTTTAAGCCTGAAACTAGAATCTGTGTCCTTGTGCCTCATATCCACATTAATAGTAAAATAAGCTTTAGCATGCTTTCAGAAAATACTGAGAAGGAGCAAAGGGCTCCTTAAAGGATGAAGAAGGATGTAACATTTGTCACTGGTACACTTAGCGTAACGTGAAGCAGCACATGTAAGCCCCGACCTGAGTTGAATGCGTACAGGCGTGCAATCTCAGTACTCCAGGAGGCTGCAGCAAGAGGGGTGCAAATCTGGGCCCAGACTGGCCAGGTCAATAGTTTAGTAAGAATTGGCATCTAAGTGAGCAAGTAAGTAGGTAGGTTGGGAATGTAGCTTAGTGCAAAGGCTCTGGGCTCAGTCCTTAGCGCTGGGGTCTCTAGAGCGAGACCGATGTCTCCTGGATCTCCTTACCATTTCTGCCTCAGTGAACACTGTGCCTTTGTGGGAACTTCTAGGTCTCTCAAGCTGGACGAGTTCCATACAGACAACTAGGTATAAAAATGAGCTCCTGCAGCAGGAAGTCATGAATGCTTTCCCTATTCCGCGTGACAGCGTACAAAGCCAGAAGGGACTGCGGCGCAGGATGTGAGGAAATACTTCCTCACTCTGGGATGAGGCACGTGGATAATGTCTCACCTGATCACTTCCGCGAGTTCTTTCACAGGGGTCTCAAACCTTTCAAGGCTGGGCCCAAAACTTGGAAGCGTGCATCGCTATCTTCTTCTGGGCCTCCTAAGGTGTGTGAATTTAGGGATTAATCCCCACCCACCACATTTAGGTTAAGGAAAACATTTATCTCTAAATGATTATCTTAGAACAGAAAAGTTTTTTTTTTAATTTTATTTGAAAGAGAATAAAAAATTTTTTTAAATGTTTAAAAATGATACAGAAGCCGGGCGTGGTGGCGCATGCCTGTAAT